>BQNB010158536.1:0-15019 GCA_026074375.1 Tanacetum coccineum
TGTTGTTTTTGGTTTAGTCGACAAAATATAAATTTAAAACTTGAATCATCTTAAATATACCATACAACGACAGCACATCAAGTTTTTGGCATCGTTGCCGGGGAGTGAAAATTTATCTTGATTTTTATTTAATATTTTGGTTTTTAACATTAGATTAGATCTAACCCTTAGGATTCGTGTAATTTATATTTGTGTATATTCTTGTATATTATGTAATATTTGTATATCTGTATTTTATTGTTTGCTTGTATATATTCGTATGTTTTATTATTTGCATATTTAATTGTTTTTCTTAAATACACTGTTCTGGTCGACAGTTGAATATGACGTATCCACTTCCATCGGATATGGCGTATCCAGTTCTCTTCCAATACAGCGTATTCATCCCAACAAATTAATATGGCGTATCCACTTCCATTGGATACGGCGTATCGATCGTCTGGAACAGAAGCTGAAATATTTGATTTTCGTACCAAATTTTTTACCTTTATCCGGGACAAATCCTACTGATTGTTTATCCCTTGTTTCAGGTAGTGCATGACAAGGAGTTCTACGAGCGAACTATTTACACCTTACAAAGAACCTGAACGAGAATTTTGATCATCAAGGAGACACTTCAAGACTCTAAGTCTTGACGAATTGAGATCGCCTGATTTCAATCTACTTTCTGACCAAGAATACTTGAAGGAAGAAGAAGCAGAAGCAATGGCAGAAACAATGGAGCAATACATGAGCAAGACCCGAACAGACTATGGATCGGGAGTTGCTAGACCTAAAATTGATAACAAAGATCAATTTGAACTGAAAGGACAATTTCTTAAGGAGCTTCGAGAAAACACATTTAGCGGTTCGGATAACGAGGATGCAAATGAACACATTGAGAAAGTTCTCAAAATAGTTGACTTATTCCATGTTCCTAACATCACTGTGGATCAACTAATGCTCTGAGTCTTCCCTATATCCTTAACTAGAGCCGCAAGTCGTTGGCTAAGAAATGAACCAACTGGTTCGATCAAAACTTAGGAAGAACTTAAAACTAAGTTTTTGAACAAATATTGCCCACCTGGTCGAACTTGAAAGAAAATGGAGGGGGATATAGTGCAACAGCTCCAGGGTACTATCAAAGGAACAACGCAAATCCTTCGTACCAAGAACGGAGGCAATCTATGGAAGATACCCTGAGCAAATTCATGAGTGAATCAGCAAAGATACACGAAGAAAATTCAAATTTGATCAAAGAAATCCGAGCTACGACAGACGCTATCATAAGAAACTAAGGAGCATCAATTAAAACTTTAGAAATTCAAATCGGGCAAATGAGCAAGGTACTACAGGAAAGATGATTTAGAAGCCTACTAAGCTCAATTGAAACATACCCGAGAGATCAAGTCAAGTCGATTTCTACCACTATTGAAGTTGATTCACACTCGATACGCCGTATTGGATCATCCCAATACGCCGTATCCACTGGACAGAACAGTACACTATTGTACAAGTCAAGACAAATGACGGTTCCTTTTCCAAGTCGTTTGGATAATCATTACTGTGAAGAAGAAGAGGGGAATCATGGACCAAAATTCACGGAAGCTTATGGAGCTTCACATATCAATAACACCATACCCCGAAAGGAGAAAGACCCAAGGAGTTTCACTTTACCTTGCTTTATTAATGATGTTTGTTTTGACAATGCCCTTGTTGACTTAGGAGCTAGCGTTAGTGTTATGCCTCTCTCGACCTACCTTAACTTAGGATTAGGCGAATTAGCTCACACTAGGTTGACAGTGGAATTGGCAGATAGGACTGTGAAATATCCAAAAGGAATAGCTGAAAACGTACTAGTAGGAATTGGTAAATTTACTTTCCCAGTAGACTTTATAATTCTTGATATGCCCGAGGATATCAAAGTGCCCTTGATCCTCGGAAGACCATTTTTGTCTACCGCCCGTGCTAAGATTGATGTTTACAAAAGAAAGATTACTTTAAGAGTTGGGGAAGAAAAGATTATTTTCAAAAGTGTTAAACCTGCTAGTAGTATAATTAAGAGGGTCTACATGCTAAGTTTGAGAGAAAGAATGGAACTTGATTTAGAAGCTAGGCTTATGGGAGAGACTTTGGTGTTAAATAGATCATTAGACCCTTTCTTGGAAGATTACATTGAATTAAATGATCTAAATGAACCATTTGAGCTTAGGAGAAATCAAGGAGATGATTTGATGCCCACCATTGAGGAAGGTGAGGTAATTGAGGAATTTAGAACTAGGGATGAAGATCTTGATACTGGAATTAATGATTACCCTAGTTATTGCGACGATGATAAGAAAATCCATATAGATTGTGCTCACAATTTAAAGTTTTCATGCATGATAGGATTTGAATTTACTCACGCTAACTTTTTCCCATTATTGTATGTCAATGTGATGTCTAAAAAGTTTCATAATTCAATAATGAAAGATAAGATGGTGTACAAAGGGAATAATGTTGTAGGAGCCTTAATGAATGTGCCTATTTTTGTTGGAACCTTTTCTATTATGACTGACTTTGCAGTTTTGGAGGATATGGATGCTTATCGTGATGAAGGAATGGGCGATGTTATTTTTGGGGAACCATTCTTAAGAGAAGTTGGAATTAAAACAAAACGATTCGAAGGGATAATTACCATTTACAATGGTGATGATAAAGTAACTTACCAAATGGTGCGATCACATCCGAGGTTTAAAAACCACACTAATGAGCAATGCAACAAAATCCCACCATTACTGAAGGTAAGTGAAGTGGATAAGAAGAATGGAATCTCGCATGCATACCAAAAGCTTAAGGGGTTCTACAAAGGAGTTTTGAATCTAGGACCCAATTACGTTCGAGATGCGAAAATGGAAGAATGGCTCACACGCGGGCACATTAGCGTGCATGAGATGGAGTGAAAAGGAAGCTGAAGAAAAGTCTAACTTAAAGACTTCGCTGTAAACAAAAGTGCTTCCTGGGAGACAACCCGGATTGTTATTTAATTTTATCGAGTCTGTCTTCCTAGACATCAATACGGCGTATCCGCTCCATACCATACGGCGTATTGATTGTCTGGACGTTATCAGTCTTTATTTTTATTGCACTTTAAAAACATTATTGTCAGATTTTGAATACGGCGTATTCATTCATCTGATACGCCGTATCACCAAGACTGACCCGTAATTAGTTTGTTTAGTTTAGTTTAAATTAACCGTAGGTACCAAGATAGGAATGCACATGTTTTTCCTATATTTTATACATGACCTCGAGAAAGAAATATCGACAAAGTTGGTGGAATGCATATTTTCTAGAATTCTATGTGTGTGTTGTTCGTGCTGGGATTTAAATGCTTTTTCAGCACACAATCTTGCTCATAAACGCAACTTGGAGAAGCTACCGAGCAAATATCAAGGGCGTTTCTCATTCTAATTCTTTTTAAATTCATGTATTTAATGTTTTATATATACAACGAGGACGTTGTATAATTCAAGTGGGGGATGGAATTAGAATGTTTACTTGTCCTATTTTTCACACTAAAATGCTTAAATTATGCTCAAATTTAAAAAAAAATCAAGCATACTTTTGTGAAATTACATGTTACATAACCCGCACACAATAACCCTTGTTAGATATTGTGAGGATTTAGCCTTTCCATTTCCAAATGTTTACCCAAATTCCACAAAATATGAGTGTGCCGGTGATGTTGTAAACTTTAGAACTTTGCTTGGTATATCACTTCAGACCACAATAATAAGTATTATGGATTTAATTGGAGTAACTAAAATGAAAGTTGAGTAACTTAGGCGAACTTTTTGAGAAAGTATAGTAACTTCTTTGTCTATTAACCCTATTAACTAACTACACCGGTTAGTTAACCTCCTGACTCTCATCTTTACAATGATGATCCACTAGAAAAACCAGTAGAGCCAATCCTTTAGGAATTACACCAACTATTTGTTTTGTTACACCCTTACACCTTAACCTACCCTGTTAGATTAAGTTTAATTTACAGTTGCTAGTTGCTTAAAGTGTAAAGTTTGTATTTCTCGAGTCTTGTGTCATTTTCTATCTTTGGTGCGGTTGGAAATTTGCACATTGCAAATTAGAATGTATATTAGTAGTCAAAACTCATGTGATTTTACTACCGTCACAATTAATGGTGAAACCGAAGAACGAAGAACCATCGAAGGAATTATCCGGAAATATTATGATCGTGAAGATGGTGAAACTACACCGAGATTTGAAGTATAGTTAGCAAAAAAAATGAGAAAAATACAAAAAGAAGTGAGAAAGTTTGATAATCGTTTCAAGAATTACCTAAGGAATCATACGAAGGATCGATTATTCATTGATATGTCAAAGAAATCAACGATGTAGAGTACTGTACGAAGTGGAAGATATCGCCACTTACCTTGTAGAGTATGTAAAGTTTTTGAGATGATTAAGAAGTTGACCGTTATCGGAATGCCGACTTAGGTTGTTGTTTTTGATCTATGGTCAAGACGTTGTAAATAGTAATGTCTTTATCATAATAACGGTCGGGAAAATAAGTGTCTAGCAACTTGTATCTTAGTCTTAATCTATTTTTTTCTTGATTTTTATTTAACACCAATTTACTTCCCTCTCACCTAATGATTAACCTCTAGTTTTACTCGAATGAGGATTCATACGAGCATGTATGTCTATCTCGTGGATTCGGGTATGTATGCATGACTTGTACCTTGTTGGTTTATGACTTTTGGTGAAAGTTAAAAGGTTCCTACCCTATATTACTCTACTATCCTAATCTTTAGCTTTTTTGAGGATGGGAGTGAGCAGTTATATGTGTCTATCCTGTGGATTCGGGTGTGTATGTGTGGTCTTTGACGCCCTCCTGGAACATTTAGATCGATGAAAGATTAGTTACAGTAATCAACCGTACGCCTTTCCATACAAAACCTATATTTACCTTTGTAAACTTGTTTCTCCTTAGCTTTAGCGGTGGAGATGTGTATCCTAAGCTTATGATAATGAATAATATCATCAGACCAGCAATTAAGGAAAATTAAGTTACATGTTACCACATAGATTAGTTTGAATAATTTAAGTGATATTTCATCTTCTATTTCGTGATGTATTAGTGTGTACTTGTAATAGATCCAAATAAGTGCTTCAGCTGAAAATAATTCTTAGGGATACTTTTTTACAAACCTTCTAAAGGCTATTTGAGGACAAGTAGTGATATCAAGTGGGGGGGATATTTGAGAATCAAATAACGCTATTTTATAGCATCATTTATCCCATGTATCTTACCCGTGTTTAGTATGTTATTGCAAAGAATGTACTTAATCGTTTATATATGAGAATTGCATTAGAATATAGAGTATTGGTGAAACATAAACAAAAGGTGCGCATTTCTGGAGCTTTAATGAAGATTTTTTTGAAGATACTAATTCTGAAAGACCCAAAAAAAAAAAAAAAAGGAACCAATACAACCGTATCCATCAAGGACAACGGCGTAATCCGTAGCCTGCACTCACCAAAACCACAGAGTAATAAGCTCAATACTCCGTATCCAGAAACTTACATATGCCTATTCAAAATAAAGGAATCATATAATATTACTGGAAGATATCAAGCGTGTCCCTACTCCCAAGAAATCCCCAGTACGCTGAAATCAACCTTGGATATACGTCGTATCTAACCGACTTCCAGGACCTTATCAATAGAAAACTCAAAATGAGTTTCAGTGTCCCTAAATCATATTCTCGATACCTAAAACATAAAAGTCCAATTTAGAGGAGAAAAAGAGCAGAAGAGGTCGAGAAACGTTATCAATTCCATAGAAGACATCGTGTAATTCCATATACTTTAGTAATCGTTTAGTTTTTGGTATTATTCGTTAACTCGGTTAGTTTACCTTGGCTAAATAATTGCTCTTGTATTTATTATGATGTTTTAAGGCTAATACTTTCGGGTATTAGCTATTATTATGAAGATCTGAATGTTTGGTATTTGTTTATATCAATTTCTTGATTTATCGTTGTATGCTTGTTTATGTTTATCAAGTTATACTTGTTTACACGCTTTTGTATGCGACCTATCATTTAATTGGATCTAGTGAATCAGACCAAGTAGATCTAGAGTCCAGGATAGCTTCCCATATAGTAATTTATACATCTAGAATTATAATTACACAAATATTGTCCTTCTAAGTCTGTGTCTAGGATACTCTTCAGCTTACTAGTTAATTTGGATATTGCCCGAAAAGTTTTATTGATCGTGTGACTAGCAGGTGACCTAGAATAATTCAACAAGGTAACGGTTCTGATTCCTATTGATATTTGGAACAAGTGGACTACTAGTTTATAAATTGCCATTAAGCGATAAGTAGGTAAAGTCTCTATGAGCTAAGGTTTAACAAGATCACAATTGCTTTAATCCCTAAGATAGATTATAATCAAAATAAAAAAAATAAAATAAGGATCTTTATGTATGCGGATCTTTAATTATGATAGAATTAATGTGTCTAAGTCTAAGATAGTAACGCCTAAGTCTTAAGAATGATATGCCACATCGAGAGAAGAAATCATTACACTTAATAAACAAACCAACTTTCTAATCAGATTAATAATGGTTAATATAGTTTTCTTATATAAGGTTCGACCTCTCTTTTATCTTTTGTTAATTAGCTTGCATGGGTAAAAGTGCCTTAAATTAATTGTAGTCACCAACCAAACCGTGCCAGTCTCTCAGGCAAAACCCTCCTTTTCCATTAAGAAATTAAACTTAGACTGCATAAGGTTTAACATAGGTTTAGCATAGAATAGAATTAACATAGATTAGATAACCAAGATATTAAATCAAATTGATAGATTTAACCTCGCTTCAAGTGTTCGATAGGGCAGTTCCGCAAACTTTTCTCACGAAACTACTACCTATAGGGTACCTTTCCCGTTAAATTATTGTTTTTTTTGGTTATTGCCAAATATATATTTAAAACTTGAATCAATAAAAATAGACACCACACAACGGTCACATCACAATCTAAACAAAAACTAAATAACAATGACAATAAATATGAGAGATAAGGAAAGGAATCAATCAAACCAAGACACAAGAATTATAGTGGTTCAGCTACGAAGCTCTCCTTCGCCCTATTCCACTCCCTGAGTATCCTACTCAAGATTTCACTATGTCAACAAGATCCCATTAGGTAGAGAAAATCGTTTACACGTCGCTTACGTATTATTCCTGACACTAAGCTAAATGTCGAGTCCTAATCTTAGCGAGAACCAATCTACCACTTCACAATCAATACACAATCACTAGATCTACACTATCGAATTTACACACTATCCTAATCATAAAAATACACAAGATAATTACAATAGAGATTTGGCACTTAGAAGAAAAGAGGAGAGATCACTAATCAACACTTCGTTTCTTGGCGAATACGAGTGTTCTTCTCTTGCACTTAAATGAGAGGGAAGAGACGAGAAGAAGAAATTAGATCACTTGAAACAAGATCAAGAGATGTTAGTGATCAAGATATTTAGTGATAGAAAGAAGGATTTTAGAGAGAGAAAGAAGTGTGAGAGAATTCATGCAAAGTGGTCTGATTTTTAACAAGGGATGGAGTAGTATTTATAGGAAAAAAAAAGAAATGAGAACCAAGATAACTGTCTGCGTCCCGGCGGTCCCAGATATATAAGGGGGCCGCCAGGCCTATAAGGGGGCCACCAGGTAGACTCCGCTCTCTTTTTTGTCTTTTTGTGGGGAAGGTTATATCTGGTATAGAAGCTTCTGTTTTAGGGGAAAAATTCGAATTTCAAATTTTAAGGTTTTATAAAACTTCTTTTTAATTAGAAATATCTGTCAAATTAATTTTGTGAAAATCTTTGTAAAAATTAATGATAAAAGAAAAATATTTTCCTTGATCACTAATCATGCTTTAACGATTTGTTGTTCATACTTAAGTGATTACTAATTCTTAGAAATGGAATTTTATGATTAATTAATTATGTAATCGTTTAATTTTAAATCGTAAAACGTTTTTTTTAACATTTTGTTATTAACAAACACATGAGATTCCGAAAAATATAAATAATATTTTTAGACATTATTTGTATTAACATCTAGTTTCTTTGTGATTTCTTTTAAGTCCCCAGGTACTCATTTCCATGTCTCAACATAGGCTTCGTTTAGCTCTTTAACGTTTCCATATAATTCAGTGATTTTTGAGGGAGCTCTTTTCATTTTAGTTGGGTAAGCAGCTGGTAAAGTCATGTGAGGCTAAGAGTTTGGATAGTTCAGGCTTCAGAGAAGTTACCAGAAGTTCAGTAAGCTGGTTGACATCTGGATATAAGGGTTGGGCTTTAAGGAAGGCAACTTCAGCTTCAGCCTTTTCTTTTTGTTGCTCTAGCTTAAGCTTCTGAGATTGAAGCAAGAGAACCTGAGCCATCAACTCTTGAATTTGAACTGATTTAGGAGATGGAGGATGTGGAATTGAAGTGTCTTCAGGTTCATCATGAGAGGTAGCATGAGTGTCTTCATATCTTTTAGTATTCTCCTCTTCACTCTCATTTGAAACAATGATGGGCTCATCCTGTGGGGAGTTATAAGTGAAGAAAGTAGATCTTGTATCTTGCATAAGATTTGAAGGATCTTCCAGCTTTATTTTCTTTGAAATTTCATCAGATCTTGACTCCTCATTAGTACCTAAGTCAGTGTGGGTAGTTTTTAACCCATCTACAACAGATTTGGTTTTATCTACAATAACACTTAGATTAGTCCCTGCAAATATGTGATCAAGTAAATAGTTTTGGGTTCCTTCATCCATACCCTGTTTTTAAGGTATAGAGTCATTAGGAGCAGATATTCTAGGATCAACTTCAGCTGTGAAATCTATTGAAGCATCATGTCCTGATGCAGACTCAGAGTGAAAATGAAAGAAGCTGAATAGATAGGTTCAATTATAATAAATGCAGACATATCACTACTAAGCTGAGGGTGGGCTCCTTCTTCACTGGTGGCCCCTAAAGATATTGGGCCACTAGCTTACCTTGTTGTGTCCTCATTAAACAATTTCAACAACCATTGGTGTGGAAGCTGAATGATGGCTTGGAATTTTGTCCTTGGCCGAACTGGACTGAGTTTCTTTATCTGATTGGCCAGTTTTGGATTTGGATGCCTTAGTCTTAGACTCAGATATGTGTTTTAAAGATTGTTTTCTTCTGAGTCCACTTCTAGCTCTAGACTTTTTGTCTTGGGGAACCTTCTTATCAGTTATTAAGGAGGTTTTTGGAGCTTGAGATTTCATAGGTACAACTGTATTGCAGATGGCCTTCATGTGGTCAGTGAAGGGAGGTCTTTCAGGTTGGTTTGGCTTCAGTGCCCAGTTGTGAACAGCAGAAGAATAAAGTGGATTGATAGTGATAGTCTTTCATGAGCATAACCTCGGTAATCAATGTATTCCAAAAGGAGAGATATAAACCTAGGGTAGGGAATAACCTTTTCCCTTGTTTTCTTGTTCAGATTGTGGATTATATCTTCCCAAATTAACCTAGCAAAATCTACTTCTACCCTATTGGCCAGATAATAAAGGATGATGGCATCCTTGTTGGATATTTGATCATGCCCATCTGTTTTGCCTCTTAAACACTGAATGATTTGAGCCATTAGTAACCTCCACCTAAAAGGAAGAAAACTCTTTTTAAGAGTTCATTTAGCCTTAATTTCTCTACTTTACCAATTGTTGCAAACTATATTCTTGACAACGTTAAGGTGAATGGAGGAGTGACATATTAACTTAGTGAGGTAAGTAATGTGCTCTAAGAGCATTCTTAAAGGTAGTGATACCTATCTCTCCTCTTATTCCCCTTATAGGAGTGGATACCCATATCTTAGATTCTTTTAGGGCTTTTACAGTATACCAGGACTCAACTAAGTATTCAACATATTAGGTGGGTGCTCTAATGAATGCTTCTTTGAGACAACATCTTGAGATGAAGTCTGAGACAATCTCAAAATATTCTGACTTTGGGTGTGAGGGGTATAGTAGGGCAACCTCATTATTGGTGGAAAAGGTTATTTCATCAAACGTAAATTCATCTTGATCTGTATGTAAGAAAGGATTTGGGCTTTCAGGTCTTTCGTGGGTGTCAGGTTCTTCCTTTGGAGTTATGTTTAGAGATGAGGGGTTTTGTGATGATGGTTCTGCCATTTTAGTTATTTAGGGTTTTAAAAGTTTGATTCGGTTTAAGATTTTTGTCTGTGTGTTTTTGATGAGTTTGTGAAAAATGAGTTGTTGATTAGTTAGATGAGATAAATGATTGATTAAGTTACAAACTTTATTATTGAGAATTTGTAACTGTCATTTTGAGGTTATAAAGTTATGGGGAACGTTTAGGTTGTTATCAACATGTGTGCTAAACTCGTATTAATGAAAGTCAACACATCATGCCTCTAAAACACCAAGAACAGTGAACATCCGTCCTATTACAAACTGTAACAAGCAGGTGAGAGAATAGATGGTGATTCATTCTAACGTTTGGATATCATCTTTTAATATATTTAAATTAAACAACTTCTTTAGGAAAGAAATTATTTAGATAAAGTTATATTAATTTTGAAAATCACTTTTGCTTTTTGTAAATTGACCTTGTGATTGATGTATAAAGAGACGAATTAGGTTCAGGTTTGGTGTTATGTCATGTTGAATTGATTATTGTGATCTTTATCAACACCAGTGCTCTAGTGAAGGCGACAAAATCATAAATGCTCATGCAAATCCATGAATGAGACATATGTGATTGCTCAGTTACTTTATTTGAGAGGACTGGAGAGTTAGATCAAAATTATTTTTTAAACTGAACTAAAGAAAGTAAAGCAGTTTTATCCAGTTCTTGATGTGACCAATACCATTACTCCAGTAAAGAAGACAAAACCATACGTGCTCATGCAAATCCATGAATGAGACATGTAGGATTTCTTAATTACTTCACTAATCAAGCTAAAGGTTATATGAAAAAATTGAACGAGAACCATTTAACATATGAAAGTTTGTTCAGTTTTGTATGAAAGCATGGAACCTTCAGTTTTCTTCAGTCTGTAGTGAAGGTTCATGTTTTGAATAAATGTTCAGCATACCTAGTTCAACAATCAATCTTTTAAAAGTTGGCTTCATCAAAGAGGCTTGTTGGACGATATCAGAAAGTTGAAAATTGAGATGGAAAGAAATGTAATTTAATGCCCCTTTGAGAATATGATCTCTGATAAATGTCGTTTCTTATATCTTGTTTGTTGTACTATGACGTGGCACTCCATTGTTATCATTCCGCTGCTAGCAGAATTTGGGGGTGTGACAATATGGGTACCTTTTCATAAACGATATCATAGTCAGTAAGTTGACTCTTCATCTATAATATGTTGGCACAACATCCAACAGCAACTACATATTCAGCTTTAGCTGAGGACATAGCTACAGATTGTTGCTTTTTAGCACTCCAGCACACCAGTTTGCCTCCTAGCAATTGACAAGCACTTGAGGTACTTTTCATGTCCATGTTGCATCCAACATAGTCAGAGTCTGAGTATCCTTTTAGGTCGAAACCTAAACACTTTGGATACCACAGACCAAGACTGGGAGTACCTTTTAGGTACCTGAAAATTCTCTTGACAACAATAAGGTAGGATTCCTTAGGATTTACTTGATATCTTGCACAGAGACAAGTTGAGAATTAAATGTCGGGTCTGCTTGCAGTTAGGTACATTAGTGATCCAATCATACCTCTATACTGAGTCTTATTTACAGTTTTGCCATTGAGATCAGGTCCTAACTTGTTAAGGGGTACCATTGGAGTTTTCACTGATGAACCATTTATGTCATATATTTTTGCAGATCCTTGACATATTTTTCTTGGTTGATTGAAATGCCTCTGTTATCCCAAATATTAATCACTTCACAACAATAAGCAATACAATAATAAGCTAGAAAAGAGAGAAAGGAAAGTTGGAAGATTATATTAGAGAGAAAAAAGGAGTGGTGGATGATTACATACACATACACGTAAAGCAAATGTAACCAACACCCTCTCCATGTGTGGAGAGGGTCCTATTTATATCCTTAGCCTACTAGATGACGTATGGGCTTACTAGTTGGGCCGAGCTTGTCTTATCTTGGGCTTTGAGCCAGTAACACGGACAATATTAGATTAGCATCCAAGCCCTTTAATCTCGACTAGCCTATTACATTACAAGACCAATTACGACTAATAAGACCGATAACATTCTTGTTCGACTTATATAAAATTAAGGCTAACACTCAAGTTCTTTCAAACACACAAATGATGATAGTTTAGTCTTAAATAGCTTCTTAAGCTAAAAAGATAACTTGATGTGGGTTGAACATATTTATTAAGGTTAAAAGTTCAGTTAAAAGCTATTTTAGTAACCAAAATTCGTGTGGAACCACACTTGTTGTACACATAACAATATTCATTTCAAACTACTGTGAAACCAAATCATAACAAATCCAATAAACTTAAACTTAATTTGGTAGTATAATTGTATAGTTATTTTGAAGTTATGAAGCAATTAGGTGCTTTATAAGTACAAAGTTGTTGTAATACGGAGTATATAATTTCACGAAGCCGGCTGCTAAGGTTGTGGAGCATAGCTTTTTTGAAAAAGAAAATGCTATTTGAAACATTAGAACTTGGGTTGTTTGTATCACAAACCTTCATCTTGAGTCACAACCACTACTCATGAACACAATATTGCTTGTGTATCCCATCAGTACTTTTCATAGAATACTATTTTAATTCCTATTCCTTAGCTATAGGTTATGAACCTGGCATTTTACTTTGTAAATTGTTATATAGTCAATAGGATTGAAATATATAAAGTAAAGGGATGATGTCAAACTTGTCATGTGTAGTAATATATACTAAAATAAGTAAAGGAATGATGTCAAACTTGTCATATGTATACTGGAATATACAGTATATGTAATTAATTTAAGTTGATGCTATTGTATCTCTATAGGCATGGAAAATGTTGGTGAATCTTCAAAACAAAAGAAACCTAGGCTTAACTGGAAAAAGGAAAGTGTGGTTAAAACGTTTCTTGAAGCTTGTATACACGAGGTTGTTGTAAATGGACGAGATGGAAGTAGCCTTAAGATGCTTTCAGGGAAAAATGTTAGAGAAAATACTTAAAAAGGAACACAATTTTATTGCTCGATCAACGACAAATGAAAAACCATTTTGACTATCTTAAATGCAAGTTTACTGCATGGACCAAATTAAAGAACAAAACAGGAAACGTGTATGATCCAATAACTAACATGTTTAACTTAACAGAAGAAGAATGGCAGATAGAGATCAAGGTCACATTCTATCTTATGTATAGTTTCATTATTAGTGTCCTAGATAGTTTTATTTATACTAATAAGTTCTTTTAAACAGTCAAATAAAATACGTAGAACCAGTGAGGAGTACAAGATTGCTTTTCCCCGATCTCTGTACACAACTATTTGATGGGTCAACTTCTAATGGGTTTGAAGGTTGGGGACCAGCTTCCAATCTTTCTAATGATTGTGAAGATTCTGCTAATGTGGTGTCGCTTAAAGATGATGATATCCAACATGTGCAAGCAATCCCATCATCAACTCAAGAACCCCCAAATTCAACACAAGAATGTTCTGGTCCTCAAACCAAAAATAAACAAGCAAGCACTTCAAACAAGACTGTTGTTGAGGAAGAATTTTCCAAAGTTGTTCAACTTATGATGGAAAAACATAGAGGAGATGATATTGATGCTTGCATGGAGAAGTTAGAGAATGTTGGCTGGGGAACACATAACCCATTGTATGACGCCGCAGTTATGCTTTTCAGTGAAATCGCTGATTATAGGAAACTTTGTATGCGCTTAAAGCCAGAGAGTTTGGAGAATTGGGTTAGGAATGATGGACGCAAGTATGGGATATTGGACTAGTTGAATAAGCGTTAAAATTTGCATTGGTTTCTTTGTTGTTTTACTCTAAATTTGAACACCATCTGTCTTGGTCATTTTAACATTATGTTTGTTGATGTTGGTTTTGAACATGCCTTGAATTAGTGATATGGATTTGCATAATTGTGTTCTTGCTTGTTATGGTTTTTAGTACGAGATTATTTAATTATAGTATTTTGAATATGATTTCATTTAAGTAGTACTTCTTGTTATTTTTTGTTTTTATTTTATAATTTCAAGGTAATATATGGATTTGGAGGATGAGCTTCTACTTTTGTTCATCATATATTGGTATATGAAAATAAAATCTTTAAGAAGGATAGAAAGGATAAGAGATAACACTTCTGCCTTGACCGGTCATGCGTACACACAAGAACTTTTGCGTGGATCGAATACACAATGTCAATAGTTGATGCGTTTATCTCATGATGCATATGTTTTGTTATGCAACCATTTTAAAGAAAGAAATTGGTTGTAAAATAGTAGAAATATAAGCGTTGAAGAGAAGATGGCAATGTTTTTGACAATTATAGGCCATAATGAACGCTTTAGAATGATTAAACGGAGGTTTCAACACTCTACACAAACTATTCATGAATGTTTTCATGAAGTACTACGAGGGATGATGCAATTTGCAAGAGAAGTCATAGTACCAACATCTTTTGAAGCAAATACTTCAGAGCGACATAGAAACTTAAAAGAAATATTCAGGGTATATTTTACTTAAAATATATTATAAATCCTATGTAGAATAAGAATAATTTCTCATATATGAAGTTTCTTATCTAGGGGGCAGTTGGTGCACTCGATGGAACTCTTGTACATGTAGTTCTGCCCGTCGATCAACAAATCTGTTATAGAGGGAGACGAAAAGGTGAGTGTTTCCAAAATGTTTTTGGGATATGTGACTTTAATATGATGTTCACGTTTGTTTGGGCCGGATGGGAAGGCATAGCTCATGATTCAAGAGTTTTGACAGAAGTAGCATTTAATTTGTAACATCCGGGAATTTTTGGAATTT
>BQNB010158537.1:0-15019 GCA_026074375.1 Tanacetum coccineum
GAGAGGCCTTGGTGACATTTTACTCTGCCAACTTATAACTTGGTACTCGAATCTTAGAGCCACACTGTCAATTGCATTTTACCCTATGATTTTGATGCAGGGTAATTGTTGAGACGATGATGAATAGTAAAAAAGGGATTTCCCACTTTTTTTTCTCTCCTTTTTATATCTTTGTTTGACCCGTTTGTGTGTGTAGGTTTGACTTAGGCCCGGGATAAAAGAAATGGGCCACAGGTGAGGATTTAGGCTCGGTAATAAAGGGTTAAGTTATAAAGGGATAACGACCGTTATCTCTTTATTATAAAGGAGATAACGGTGTTAGGGTTTAAGGACTTTAGTGAAATTAGTGTTTAACATTTAGGGCATTTTGGGTATTATGAGGATTTTGTCTTTTTATGGTTGACCAATGTTGACTAAGAGTTGACTTTATTGACCATTGATATCAATCTTCTAGCTCTTTCGCACTCTTTCTGTTCCCGTGTCCGTGTTTGTCCGGCTTTGACCGTTTCCTTGTGATTTTTGCACTATTCGTACCTACATATTCACAAAATACACAAATACAAGTATATTTTTGCTCATTTTAATCATTTAAGGGCTATTTTGGATATGAATATGATATGTGTTTTTACACATATCAAAATTCCCCAAACTAAGTGATTGCGTGTCCTCACGCAATATTATATGCTCTAAAACCAAATACCTCAAAACTTCCCCAAACTAAATCTTTGAAAAGTAGCAAAGACTTTTGTGGAGAGAGTTAAGAAATCACAAGCTTTAAAACACCCCATTTTCCCATTTTTCAAAACTTTTTTTTACAAGTAAACTTAGAATATTTCGACTTTCGTTATTTCCATAACTGTTAGGGATCATAGAACAAGATGCATTTCGATCCGAGAATGCCCCAAAAAGGATAAATTCATCGTCCCCGACTTTTCACTTGCTCCAAACCAAGCTTAAAACGAAATCACAGCTAAATATCAGTTAAGATGCTAACACTACTCATATTTGCAAATTGTGAACTTTTCACTCCCGACAATTATTATATCTTAGGTGAATGTGCTATTTTGAATTTCAACCATGCATCAACGTTTTGCAAAATACTATGCTTCACGTTCCACCCAAGAATAATGAGTTTGAAGGCGAGATCATCCCATGTAGCGACTTTCGTCTCGGCACATCCCAACCTTGCGGCTAAGTGACCAGGCTTTTGACACCCCACAGAGACTAGTATCGGGACTCACGGACCTTAGGTTTCAAAAACTCTCAGGTTTCCCGAATATACATAGCTTTAAAATAGAATAGTCAAAGTTCAAAAGCATATTTGAATTTAACAAAAAGAAATCTATTTAATTCAAACTTAATATTAGACATTTATGCAATTATAACCCTTGACCTTTTAGAAGGCTGCAACATCGGTTGTGAGCCGGCAAGATGCAACAAACTTTTATCAGTCTCGGATTTTTATTCTTACTATGGGCTTTCTTTAGAAGACTACCACATCGGTTGTGAGCCGGCAAGAGGTAGTAAACTTTTATCAGCCCACAGTTTATGTTTATTATTATTATTATTATCATCATTTTTTTAGAAGACTTCTTTTTGAAAAATTCAAGTATAAGTTTGAACTAAGACTAAAATTTTTGCTATATATTACATAAAAATTGTTGATTTAAGTTTAATCTCCAAAAACAGCACGTATATTAATCCGGTTAAGAGCTTATGGGAGAAAAAGCCACAAATTACATACATGAGCTCTTAAGATTTCCAAATAATCCTTGCTTAGCCAGCCTTCAATTTCTTTTGTGTTTCTTTAGAGTCAGTCATAGCCATCAAAAATACTTGGGAATGGTGAGGGATTGCCAACATGGCACTTATACAGCTGGGGGGGGATAGAGGAGTGGTTGAAATGATTTATCTAGGGTGTTGAGTGTTTTGCAGGGAGAAGGTATGGGAAGACATCCCTACTCTGTACCTGGGTTTTGTTGGGCGGGAAAGATAGAGTTTGGGAAGGATGGCAGCTTTGGCCCCTCATCTCTTATAACCTTATTGCAAAACTTCGCCCGGTTTGCAATTTCGACCCTTGTCTTTTTCTTTTGTAATACAACTTGAGGTTTGGCAGTTTTAGTCCCTCAAGTTGTATTTTCTTCATGTGTCTGACTTTTGACTTTGACTGACTTTGGCTTCGGATTGACTTTGTCTTTTCCATCCCGTGCTTAGTTTAGTCGTTTTTGGCTTTCTTTTTGAATATCCGTTCCTGCACAATTTCAAATGCAAAACATACAAATACAATGTATTTTTGGTACGTTCTTAGTCATTTAAGTCCGTTTTTAATGGAAAATGGTGTATGTAATTAAGCACATACCAGACATCCTGGACATAAAACCATAAAACACGAAACACAAAAAAGGAAAGAGGCGAGCCCTCTCACATTATTTGTTAGAAAATAGATAAGAAGATAGAAACGCTTGTTTTTGTTAACCGAGTCACGAGCTTGACTCGACCTCGAATTAAGTAGTCCATGGGGAAGCAAATGGAAAAGAAAATCTCAATCGGGCTTTCATTAATGTTTGTATAAACACTAAAGCACATGAAAGTTCCATCCCGATGAGAGGCCACCGGCTCTAAGTGGAGATGCCGGGGTCAAAGATCGTATCTTCACTCCCGGTGGAGCAAGATAATAGAGAAACCTCGGGGTAGGTGAGAAACGGGAGAAAAGTCCGAATAACAAATGTAAATGAATCGTCATCTTCAACATTTTGAGAAAAATCAATCTCACTTCCCCTTTGGTCATCATTAAGCTCATTAAAATTATCAATCACGGGAGCATCGGGCTCAAAATATAAGCAAATCTTAACATCCGGTGGTTCCGGAGGAGGACGAGGAAATGACGAATCGAAATGAAATGATTCAAACTCGGGAAGCTCCAAAAGAGGATCATTTGAATTATCAGAAATAACAACGCTAGTCAACCCTCCTTGATCGGGCTCAATCTAAAAAAGAAACGAATCATACTCGGGAAGAGAGTAATTAGCATGAGTAGTGGTACTGCCACTTCTCGTCTCTCCCGTATGATCGCAAAAAGTCTCTAATTCGGGTAAAGAATTATCCAAATGAGAAAGAGAAGTATCGTACTCCTCAAAGAACGAATCACTATCCATGACAGGAATAAGTAATGAAGAAGGAGACTTGAACACACGATCAGGAGAGGGATTGTCATTCAAAGATTCGATATTAACAATAAGACGATTGATATTCAATAATTTCTCTCAAAGAATAACGTCTTGGATTTGAAGAATATCTTCTAAGTCAAACTCTTTCTCTTATTGGTCAACATCATTCACCTCCTCGTACTCGACATCCTCAAAATCATCATCATCACTCGAAGTACCATAATTGTTGGAATCGGATAAAATCTCAGAATTATCGTTCAAAGCATCAAGAGTAGAAAGATCTTCACAAACGGGCACATCACACGTATCGTTGGAAATACCCTCGAACTCACTTGGAATTGGGACAAGGATCTCAACACTAGAAATAGTGTCAAGATGCTCGTCCCCCATACTTAGAGAGTTATCGGGTTCCTTGGTAGGTAAATCGGGAGTAATTGTAGAAGAAAATTTCTTAATATATTCTTGAGTTTGAATAGAATACTCATCGTCGTCATCACAAATAGATTGAATACGTTGTGAAACAGCAAGATACTTTTCTTCCATTAAAATGAGCTCCTTTTTCCGTATCTCGATGCCTAAACCGTTATAATCATGCAAGAGCTGTTCAATCTTAATCTCACAATCTCTTTCATATTCATCATCAATCTTCTCACCTCGAAATCTTTTATAGCTTAAATAATTCGATATATCCTTAATCTCGTCATCGACCATTAGCTGCTCACGCCTCATTTCCTCGATACTTATATTCTCCTTTTTCATTTTTCGATCTTGTTTTATTTCTTCAAGCTCTTCTTGTATTTTACGGAGGGCTTGTAGAATTCCTTGATGATCGACGGAGTCCTGCGGGGGTTGTGGGTGGTCAAAACCAGAAGAATCATAACTCGGATTAGGTTCATAGTAAGTTCCATTAATCGATTGACATTGATAATCATAGTGAGGACCCCCACAATTAGCACAACAAAGATATTGTTGAGAAAAACTCGGTGAATTTTATGGATAATTATCACTAAAGTTTTGATTGTAACACGGTTCCAGCTCATAGACAAGCGGAACTCGTGATGGACAATCATAACCGTAGTGAGAATCGTTCCCACATAACTCGCACGAATATGTCTCGAACTGGGGCTGTGGAGGTGAGTAAGAAAAATTTGGAGAATTATCGAAAGAATTCGGGTTTGAATCATAAGCGAATGAATTCCCATCTTTAGAAGCGCAATACGAACAAAATCCATCATTAAGTTTGTTTCCACACTAACCTAAGGAGCACCGTCGACAAAGTATACCATCTAACGGATCACCGCATAAATAGCAACTAAGTCCGTTATATGATGACATTTAGAATTAAACAATTAAGAGGATGAGAGAAAGAATTAAACGGATAAGAGGATAGAGAAGAATATTTTTAGGTTTTGAAAATAATACATAAGAAAAGAAATAAAAATAAGAAAGAAAAATATTTTTGATATATATTTTTTTAATATTTATAAAAGAAAATAAAAATAAAAATAAGAAGAAAAATATTTTTGGATTTTTATATTTTTTATAAGAACGAAAATAAACTTTCCGAAGAAAGGATCTTCAAGGCTCGAACACGAACAATCCCGTAAAAATCGCTACACCTCTCCCCGGCAACGGCGCCAAAAATTGATCCACCCTTTTTAATACATATAAATATATATAATATATTAATACGTAATAATAAGGAAGATATCAATAATAATATAGTATAGTATTTCCGTCGGGTTCTAGATAAACGCTTTTAACCAAAGCAATTATCAAAAACCTTCCGGGTCGTTTCCTCGGCGAGAGGTGAATGGAAATCTACGTTCAAGTTGTAAATCGAGCTTGATTGTCATTCAAGTTTTTGGTTTTGGTTTTAAACTATTTTTATGCTAAAAATTAAACTAATATTAATTCTAAGATTTAAAACTACAAGATTATACTAAAAATGATCTAAGAAATATAAATGACTAATATGCTTGCTAAGTGACGTGAAATGTTTATCAAGTGCGGGCTTAGGTTTAACGAATTAAAATCCTTAGAAAACAAGTTTCAAGAAATTAAATGACAAGTAAAGTAAAATGCTTTTTAAAAATAAATGACAAGTATTAAAATTGCATTAAAAGTAAATGACGGAATGTAAATTGGAAAATACTAATGACTATTAATTTTTTAGAACCTTTTTAAACCCGCACTTAAATTCCAAATCACTAATCACTTAGCAAACACAAGTAAACTACTCACTACTCATAACGAAATTCAATTTAACAAACATAGCATTTAACGACAAAAATAAATCTACACTAAGTATTGAAAAAGGATTAGAAAATGGAACCGAATTGGAGACCCGCAATTAAACGTAAACCACCCGATTTATTTAGCTAAAACAAATAATCAAATTCGGTCTAGCTAAATAAACCCTTAAGCTCCGCGCCTCGTAAGTTGACCGGTACCGAAAAGTCAAACAACAAAGAAAACTGTTAACACATAACAGTTACACAAATTTGCACTTTATTTTTTTGTTTCTTGATCCCACATGGTCCAAACGTGACCAACAAAACAACCTAAACTAGGCCCAACACTAGAAAAAACCCAAATCTAATTTTTCTAAATCAAACGCACAAATAGTACTTACTGACGAAAAGATTTTCTAATAAGCAATCTTAATTACAAAATAAGCAAATATGATATTTAGTCAAATGAGATAAGCGTTCCTAAAAATGAGACAAGCACTAGAACAAAATGCCACAACATTAAACTAAACGATTTTTAAGCTAGAACGAGTTTTAAGTTAGATCTTCTTAATGAGCCGAAACCTACACGAAATAAGCGCTAGACTAATTGAATGAGCAAGCGAGATTTAGCAACTAACATAAGAACAACGAGATAAGCATCCTTAAACTCCAAACCATATTAATAAGCAAAACTAACACGAGATCTACAACTTAAATGTTTTAAACAAGCAAATTACCAAACTAGATAAGCTCAAAAAAATTGATCTAGCACTTTAAGTTTACTCTAAACCAAATAAGCTATTTAGAAACTTATATAAACAGAAATTATGAGCTTCTAATCAAACAAAAAAACAAAACAAGCACAATCAATAAGCTCTTTTCGGGCTTATTTAAGCTTACTATTTGAAAAGTGCTTTAAAAACAAATTAAAATGAATCGAATGAGCTTTTATTGCTTATAGGAGTCATTTTCTAATCCTTAAAGAACTTTTGAGAATGATAAGCCACGAAAATAACCACGAAAGTTTAGCTTATTGAATAAGCAATCACGAATAGAAAAGAACATGAACGAATAAGCCGACAAATAGCAAACCGAAATCTTCAATAAACTTCAAACCATTCTTAACACAATATATTAATAAGCTTGCGAAATGAACTTGATACAATAAGCCAGAAATAAGAGATAAACTACTACAAAACTAAAAATAAGCTAAAAGCTAAAACTAAAAATATAAAAATTAACTCACTAACTCCCTTTAAGTGAGGGGGAGCGGAATGATTATATAGCCAAAACAGGGGGTGGAATGGTAAATTCGTCCAATCATTGCTAAAATGATTGGCCAATCATTGCTTGGAATTTTCGTTCACACGGATTGGGGAATTATACAACATTGATCCAACCGATACTTGGTTGCCACGTGTCTTCCTTTCTTTGCTTAAATTGTAAGCAAAATGTTTACCCATACGATCAATTTCCTTCTCAAATGCAAATGAAATTAGAAAAGTTATAAACCAACTCGCCACGTGTCGGATCTTCATTTGCTAAAAAGGAGATAGTGGATGGTCACATGACCATACTTGAATTATTTATGAAGCACATGGGTTGACGTCACCAACTTCCATTTACTCTTCAATTTGTGTAATAGGCTTAATAATAATATGGGTTGGCCCGGCCTATTAAGTGGGTTACGAGCTGGCCCAATAAAATCCGAAGGCACCATTGGACTCGTTTTCTTGCGCTCTTTTCATTCTCGTGTTTGGTTTTGTCTGGTTTTGTTTTTATTTTTTTGTCCTTTTCTGATATCCGTACCTGCACATACACAAACACAAAAACAAGCATATATTTGCCATTTTAATTATGTTTTTGGTCTTTTGGGTTCGCTTTTTAGGGTAAAAGATATGTATAAAATAGCGAATACCAAAGATTTAAACCGATAGTCATAACCAAGGCTCGCAATCGTAGTGGCTTAATCCTTTCCTTTCGACTTAGCGCATCAGCCACCACGTTCGCCTTCCCCGGGTGATAACAAATCTCGTAGTCGTAGTCACTCAACAGTTCCAACCATCGATGTTGTCTCATGTTCAACTCCTTTTGATCAAGAATATGATGTAAACTCTTATGATAGGTGAACACAACGCACTTCGTGCCGTACAGACAATGTCTCCACATTTTAAGAGCGAACACTATAGCTCCAAGTTCTAAGTCATGTGTAGTATAATTGTTTTCATGAATCTTGAGTTGGCGTGACACGAAGCTATAAATTTTTCCCTTTGCATTAAAAATGCGCCCAACCCTTTATGAGAAGCGTCACAGTAAACCACAAAGTTTTCACTATCTTCGAGTAAAGCCAAATCGGTGCACTACACAATTTCTGCTTCAACAGTTGAAATATAGCTTCCTCCTTTTAACCTCAATCGAACTTCATGCTCTTTTGCGTCAACTTTGTCATAGGCTTGGCAATTTTTGATAAACCTTCGATAAATCGTCGGTAATAGCCAGCAAGACCTAGAAATTGACGAATCTATGTTGGTGTCTTGGGTGACGCCTAATCCTTGATTGATTCAATCTTAGCTGGGTCCACGTGAATGCCTTCACTATCAATCACGTGACCGATAAATTATACCTTTGAAAGCCAAAATTCATACTTTGAAAACTTGGCTTACAATTTCTCCTTCTTAAGTAATCTTAAAATTAAATTAAGATGCTCTTCATGCTCCTTATTATTCCTAGAGTAGATCAAAGTGTCATCGATAAAAACTATCACGAATTTATCCAGATATGGCTTGCACACTCGATTCATCATATCTATGAATACCGTTGGTGCGTTGGTCAGTCCAAACGGCATCACTTGAAACTCATAGTGACCATAGCGTGTCCTAAATGCTGTCTTTGGAATGTCTTCCTCCCGAACTCTGAGTTGGTGATGACTAGATCTCAGGTCAGTCTTAGGGTAGACTCTTGACCCTTGCAACTGATCAAATAAGTCGTCGATTCTCGAAAGTGGGTATCGGTTCTTTACAATAAGTTTATTTAGTTCACGGTAGTCGATACACATCTGAAAAGATCCATCTTTCTTTTTGACAAATAAGATCGGAGCTCCCCAGGGTGAGGAACTTGGTCTTATGAACCCTTTGTCAGAAAGTTCTTGCAGCTGAGCATACAACTCTTGCAGTTCTGACGGTGCTAATCTATACGGGGCTCGTGCTACAGGTGCAACACTAGGGACTAAGTCGATTTGGAATTCAACTTGTCAAGTCGGTGGTAATCCAGGCAACTCTTCTGGAAAGACTTCCAGAAAGTCCCGTACAATCGGGACGTCTTTAAGTCTCTTCTCTTCTGACTTGTCTTTGTTTTCATTCTTCGTAACTTGTGCCAGAAAAGTTTGGCAACCCTTCATAATATATTTCTGAGTCTTGGTGCACGGTATAATGCTCCATTTCGACTTCTTCTCTTTGCCACTTCTATCACCTTGGACAATCAAAACTTCATCCCCACAGGGAATCCACACAATCTTCTCATCACAAAAGATCACCGCATGATGATTCGCTAACCAATCCATGGCGATGATGACGTCGAAACTACTGAGTTCTACATGCATTAGGTTTATGTTGAATGAATGACGTAAAAAATCCTAATGTACAACCTCTGAGTACGGTATTGGTTTCCGCAACTCTTCCGTCGGCTAATTCGACAGCATAACTAACGTCTAGTGTAGATGGGACGACATCAAGTAAAGCACTAAAGGTAGTCGACAGAATCAAATAACATAGAAGCATAATTATTGCTAAGAATAAATGTACCTGTGACGACGTTGGAATAGGTGTTAGCTTCTCCTCCTCTTAGCACATATGCCTTCCTTCTAGCTTCATTGGTCTTTTTCCTAGCTTTTTTTCCACGTGTCTGATTCTTCAACTTGGGACACTCATTCTTATAGTGTCCCTGCCTCCCACACTCAAAACAAGTAGGAACCCTCTGATTCACTATTGGGACTCTCTGAGTAGCTGTGGCAGCAACAGCGTTCATACAATCCCTGGCCATATGCACGACCTTGTTACACTTCCCGCGTTTCACAATACATTACCCTTCATGATGTAGCTTACATTTGTTGCAGTAAGGCAAAGGCCCAGCATATCCCCTTTTCTTATTGTTACCAGCCGTGTAGGCTCTCGACACACCATGTCTACCAACATTTTGTCTCTTGTATGGGGGTTGTTGCACACGATTGTCCTTCTAGTTGTTATCAAACCTTTTTTGGTTCTTGGCATCCCTCACAGCATAACCCTTTAACTTTTGATCCATCAAGTTGTTGGTAATCTGGACAGCATCTTGGAGTCTCGTGGGTTCTGCAGCAATCACATTACCCTGGATGTTATTCGGGAGACCTCCAATGAATTTCTTGACTCGGTCCTCCTCCACAGGAACCATTTTGGTGCACAACATAATCAACTCTTAAAATCTCTAGGTATAAGCAGCCAAATCATTGTTCTTCACGGTCAAGTTTCACAGTTCAGATTCCATTTTCTGAATTTCATTTCTTGGGCAATACACCTCAGTCATTAGCTTTATAAGCTCTCTCCATGACATGGCAAATACAACATCAACTCCAATGGTTCTTATGTGTGCGTTCCACCAAGTTAATGCACTGTTCAACAAGGTGCACGTAGCATACTTAACTTGGTACCTCTCTGGACAATTGCTGATGTGAAATACTATCTCCGTCTTATCAACATAACAACTCCTTTAATTCCTTTGAAGTTGAGTGATTGACACTTCACAAAGTCATGGTAAGTACACTCACGGGCGACAGGCATAACACCTCTGTCATTCCTATTGGGATTTCCATTCCCATTGTCTCCTCCATTTTTGTTTTCATTTCCTCCACCATTTCCGTCTCTATTTCCCTCGCCATTTTCGTTTCCATTTCCCCTAACGTTTCCATTGTCATCATCATCTCCATTATGGTTTTGAATTTCAACAGTAAGTTTAGCAGTACGGTTTGCCTCATAAGCAGCCAACGCCTCCACCACTCGTTGGTTAATGAGTTCTTCAATTGCCTCCGGGGTCATACCAGAGCGAGTGATAGTCATGATCTAAACATAAGACATAGCACGCGGCAAATTCTGATTGGGATTTAGCAATTAGAAACGTAAATATGATTTATAAAGGTAAAAAATACAATAACAAGCAAATCGTTTTGCAGAAACGAGTAAATAACAAAAACAAGGACGAACACGCGAAGACTCATAATAAGCTTAATCATAACTTAATATAAATAAAAGCATCATTCGGTTACACTTAACCCATAATAGGAAACTTGATTTACACTAATACTACTACTAACAACTAGTTCTACCACTAGTCTAAAGTCCATACACAGCATCATGGACGAAAACCCAAACGCCTCACAGCGAATGTCTCCAATCTCCTCAACCTCATCCTGTCATAGTAACGGAACATGCGGATCTACCTGAGCTCACTCTTCATAAAGCCCATGCGTTGTCAAAACCTATAGGCTCTTGCACCCTCCATCATCAAGGTGCCTCGAAGCGTTGCTCCTCTCTAAGGACGCAACATTATCAAGTAAACCAGCTCTCTCTCCACTAGCAATCAAACTCCTCGCCTCCAACTCTCTATGTCCTGACTTAATGTCCTCTACCCTCTGAGAGGTATCTCTATAACATGCCCATAAATGTCATGCATAACATTCTTAACCTGCTCCAAAATGCTCCTTAACTTCGAGCATAAGCATACCATCAGGGACATCAATCTCGGCAACCACATCCACTCCAACCTCCATAGTACCTCTATCACTAGACTCGACCTCGTCCTCAACCTCGTCCTCTACATCAACCCCAACATCGACCTCCATACCAATACCCGCATCAACCCCAGCCTCAACATCCATACCTGCTACAACCTCAACAGCCGCAGCATTAGCCTTGATATCCGCCAACACATCTATATCAATGTCCCTCCTTCGATACATCCCTCCCCAGGTGAAATAGAATCCTAAACCACTTAATGTGAAGGAGATTCAACATGAGAAGGAACTAATTCTCCTAAAGCATAATATATAAAGTTACAGTAGCATTAGGGACCTACAATCTCTTGCGAGATGGTCCGGGCAGATGACTCCAGAAAGAAGAATCCCTAGCTAACGACTCGGATGTCATCGGTGGATACATGGTAGATAATGGGGCAGACCTCTAACGGCGAAAGGCCTCTCTATACCGTGAAGTCCTAGTAGGTGGTGGATAAATAAATCTCGATGGTGTAGATGAATCAGCAATGGTGGTAACTGGTGGAGTATGTCCGGATGAAGAATGACCCAAAGTAAAATGCCCAGTGATGATGATCCTGAAGAATCAATGCCAGATGAGGATGATCTAAAGTGAATGCCAGATGAGAAGATCTGATTCGGATCCAGAAGTAAAACTATCCAAATGATGTCATGTGTATCTCAATGCTAAACAATAAGAAGGTAAAGGTCTAACCGACTTCCTCGCGGTTAAAGCCCTACATGGCCCACCAGGATGAGTACGGTAAAGTCGACTGATGGGAATGTCCTGCCCTGGTCGGATAAGAATAGCTCATCGTTAATGAATACCGAGTAGTGCATTAACAAGTGAGATGATATCGGTAGATAGTGCAACAATAGCATATGGTGCGGGTGGAAGGGGAGCAATAGGGATCTCTAGAGTAGAAGTAGTAGGTGATGATGATTGTGATGCAACTTGGTATGTGCTTAAATACATATACCTTTTTCTAAATAAAACGAGTTTAAATGACCAAAAACGGACATAAATGCCAAATATATGCTTGTTTTGTGTTGTGTACTGTGCAGGTATCGAATATCAACAAAAAGACAAAAACAAGGCAAAAATCAAACAAAACCGAGCACGAGATTATAAAGAAAAGCTAGAGCCGAGGATATTTTGCAAACCGGCCCAAATAATAATAAAAAGAATCGGCCCAAGAAAGAATCCCAAATAAGGACTTAACGACTGTTAACCTCCACACTAACACAAATTTTTGGGGTCACATCGTTAAGATCCTCAGCCATGACATCGTTAGTCCCTACAACTAACGCCCGTATACCCGCTTCACTTCATTTGAAATATAATAATAAAATATAGCCAAAAATGACGCATTGTGAATGCTGTCTACAGTCAAAGGGAAAAAATCAAAGTCAAGTGCAAACGTTTAATGATGATTTTCCATCACTGGAAGCGTCCATATAGAAAAATATGGAAGGATTGGAAAAATTGAAGACTTGTATCTAATTTACCTTCCTACATGTCCATATAAATTAGGAGATGGAATTCACACAAGTGTAAAAATAAAAGAAAATCAAAAGTAAGTAGTCTTTAGAACGAAAAGCCTTTGGCTTATTTTTTACAGTTTTATTTAATGATTTCTGTCTTTTACAATATTATCATTTTTTCTTTCCTACATTGTGTTCTCAGGATTTTTCAAATAAAAGATACATGAGCTGTTTATTTGATGATTTGTGATGAATCGGAAACATTATTTGTAGCATCTAAAGGATTGGTTTGTTTGATGGTTCAGTGAAGTGCTCTTTCAGTCTAGAGTCTCCTGGTGATTGCAGCTTAAAAAAACGCAGGGTACCTCATTATTTTCTATATATAGATATTTCGTGTCTCATATTTACTATGTGTCTTTCAATATATTCAAGCAGTATGTCCTTTTCTTTTGTTTGGGTTAGTGTCGCATCTCCAGCCTTTCATTATTCCTTTCTTTTTGTTTTAGATAACAAATGAAAACAAATGAGATAGAGGCTTATTAGTGAATTTCGTCCTTTCCTAATTTTTGAAAAAAAATTAATCTTAGAATCTACTTTGGATTAATAAGTATCGTAGGTATAAAGGTTTATTTTCACGGCTTGGCTCGTTTGAAGTATTTTCTATTGGGTTGGATTTAGTTTATTATGGCGTTAAGATCGGATTTGGATTAGTTTGGGTTTTATTTCATGATATGGACTATGTTACCAAAATTTTCGCGATTGTCCTCTCGCTCTTACCAAGCTGATTCCTGGTTTCATCTTTTCCTTATCTATTTATTTCATTTATGTTTCCGCTTTTATTGCCATGTTTAGTTTAGATAAACTCACCTTATGCAAATGGTGAGAAAGTAATTCAACGAAGTGAATAACGATAACGAACGACCCTAACCGCGACCTAATTAATAGACGCGCTTTAGAAAAGAGAAATAAATACGAAACATCGGATAATACGCTTGTAAAAAAATAGACATCCATAAGTGTTTGCGCTTTAGTTTATATAGTAAAATGTGTCATTATGATAGTATAAGATTTATGGTTACGTTACGCCATGTTTTACGAAAAGTTTCTATTTTCGGAAAGTTACTATTTTAGGAAAGTTTTAACTTTCGAGACGTTAATACCGTCCCCTAATATTTGATAAGTTCATGAACCTAAAACGCACTAATTATAACTAAACACCTACATTTTAAGTCCGTCTCGCTAATAAATACCAAAAGTTTCTATATTTAGAAGTTTCCCTTTTTAGAAATCCTGATAATAAATTTGTGACGTTTCTAAAGTTTCCACTTAATATACTAGTGTCTATATACGTTTCGCCAATGTTTTAAAAGCTCAAATCAACTTAAAAGTGTCCGAAAACCCATTTTATATTTCCAATCAGCAACCTTATAATTTATTTTTCTGAAAAGTGTTCTGAAATTCATTTCACCATAACTTGGCCGTTTTAAATCCATTTTTAGTGTTCGATATATGAAAATCTATTTACTCGAAACAAGCTCTCCAAAAACTACTTTCTTGACTAATGAAAACATTTTTAAGTCACCCAAAATCTGAAAACAGATTCAGATCAACAACCTTACATTTCGCAAACGCTACCATAAATCCATCCAAACTTCACAATAGTGCTTATACTAACCTAATCCCGTTCACTACTAATCCAACCAACAAAATCCATCCTTAATCTAATCTAATCCCATCACTATCTTTGTTGCAACCCACAAGCTCACTCATCCTTTCCATAGACAAAGTGTTAATATCAAGAACACATGAAAACTTTATTACTCTATAAACCCACTTGTTTCTTTTGAAAAACAACACAAACACTAAGGATATATATAAGACTTGATTAAGAACATAAGAATATAAAAGATGGAAGAGATAGGTTCAAGATTTGCTTACAAAAATGAAGAACAAGCTAGATGGAACAAGAATTGAAAAAGGAAGTGAAGAATCTTAAAACCCAACTAAAAATAACCAAAACCCCAACTATAAATCTAGAACAAACCCTTGAAATCAAAGAACCAAAACTTGTAACCACCTTAGATATGAACAAAGATCAACCTATAACACTTGGATCTTGAAGGAAATCAAAGAAAATAAACCCTAAGAGGGTGTGTGTTTGTGTCATGACCAAAGAAAGAAAAGGAGAGGGAAAAAGAAATTTTTGGTGAGGCAAGTGTGTGAGAAATTACCTAAAGACGTAATCACAAGGTATATATAGGTAATTTTTTAGGGTTTTAGGGTTCATGATCTTGTAAAGCTCAACCACACACACCTTTGGTGTGCCTTGTAGTTCGAACGGATAAGCCAAAGGG
>BQNB010158539.1:4372-15019 GCA_026074375.1 Tanacetum coccineum
AAGAAGAACTTGCAGATGAGATTGGACATATATAGACTAGGAAACTAGCATCTCTAACAGGAAAAGCAAGCAAAGACTTCCCCTTTGGTTTGGTGGCCTCCTTCCTTGATAAGAGTAAAAGTAGAATCAGAATCAGACTCTTGGACGTGAGAGAGAGAGAAAGAGAGAGAGAGAGAGGATTTTTACGCGGAAATCAATGCCAAAAAACCAGCGCGAATGACACCCATGATCATGCTTGTACCCAGATTAATTCTCGAACTAAACGTATGATCAAAAGGGAGCTTAGTGAATTTTTGGGAATTAATTCTCAAGGAATCTTTGAATTATTATGGTGGGGCTAGTGGTGGTTGATGATTTTGAATTCTAATTCTAATTCGAACGTGTTTATTATGATTTGTGAATTGATTCTATGATTGTTGGTGAATGGTACTGATGGTTGGTAATGAATGGATAGGTTATCTGCTATTCAGAAAATAATTAACATTTCAACACATGTTTTTTCTGCTATTCAGAATCGAAACGATTCAACAGAAAGATAGAAAGAGTTTTCTTAACTCAAACTTGACAGGTGATTAACATACTCAAATAGAGAGAGAGAGAAAGAGAGAGAGAGAGAGAGAGAGAGAGAGAGAGAGAGAGAGAGAGAGAGAGAGTGAGAAGAAGAAGAAAAAGAAGTAAGTCACTTGCAAGCCCAGGAAGAATGAAAAGAAATCGATGAATGTGTCCCGACCAAGGAACGAAGAAGAACTAGCAGATGAGATTGGACCTATATAGACTAGGAAACTAGCATCTCTAACAGGAAAAGCAAGCAAAGACTTCCCCTTTGGTTTGGTGGCCTCCTTCCTTGATAAGAGTGAAAGCAGAATCAGAATCAGACTCTTGGACGTGAGAGAGAGAGAGAGGATTTTTACGCGGAAATCAACGCCAAAAAACCGGCGCGAACGACACCCGTGATCATGCTTGTACCCAGATTAATTCTCGAACTAAACGTATGATCAAAAGGGAGCATAGTGAATTTTTGGGAATTAATTCTCAAGGAATCTTTGAATTATTATGGTGGGGCTAGTGGTGGTTGATGATTTTGAATTGTAATTCTAATTCGAACGTGTTTATTATGAATTTGTGAATTGATTCTATGATTGTTGGTGGATGGTACTGATGGTTGGTAATGAATGGATAGGTTATCTGCTATTCAGAAAAAAATTAACGTTTCAACAGATGTTTTTTCTGCTATTCAGAATCGAAACGATTCAACAGAAAGATAGAAAGAGTTTTCTTAACTCAAACTTGACAGGTGATTAACACACTCAAATATATATATATATATATATATATATATATATATATAGAGAGAGAGAGAAGAAGTAAGTCACTTGCAAGCCCAGGAAGAATGAAAAGAAATCGATGAATGTGTCCCGACCAAGGAACGAAGAAGAACTAGCAGATGAGATTGGACCTATATAGACTAGGAAACTAGCATCTCTAACAGGAAAAGCAAGCAAAGACTTCCCCTTTGGTTTGGTGGCCTCCTTCCTTGATAAGAGTGAAAGCAGAATCAGAATCAGACTCTTGGACGTGAGAGAGAGAGAGAGAGAGAGAGGATTTTTACGTGGAAATCAACGCCAAAAAACCGGCGCGAATGACACCCGTGATCTTGCTTGTACCCAGATTAATTCTCGAACTAAACTTTTGATCAAAAGGGATCATAGTGAATTTTTAGGAATTAATTCTCAAGGAATCTTTGAATTATTATGGTGGGGCTAGTGGTGGTTGATGATTTTGAATTGTAATTCTAATTCGAACGTGTTTATTATGAATTTGTGAATTGATTCTATGATTGTTGGTGGATGGTACTGATGGTTGGTAATGAATGGATAGGTTATCTGCTATTCAGAAAAAAATTAACGTTTCAACAGATGTTTTTTCTGCTATTCAGAATCGAAACGATTCAACAGAAAGATAGAAAGAGTTTTCTTAACTCAAACTTGACAGGTGATTAACACACTCAAATAGAGAGAGAGAGAGAGAGAGAGAGAGAGAGAGGATTTTTACGCGGAAATCAACGCCAAAAAACCGGCGCGAACGACACCCGTGATCATGCTTGTACCCAGATTAATTCTCGAACTAAACGTATGATCAAAAGGGAGCATAGTGAATTTTTGGGAATTAATTCTCAAGGAATCTTTGAATTATTATGGTGGGGCTAGTGGTGGTTGATGATTTTGAATTGTAATTCTAATTCGAACGTGTTTATTATGAATTTGTGAATTGATTCTATGATTGTTGGTGGATGGTACTGATGGTTGGTAATGAATGGATAGGTTATCTGCTATTCAGAAAAAAATTAACGTTTCAACAGATGTTTTTTCTGCTATTCAGAATCGAAACGATTCAACAGAAAGATAGAAAGAGTTTTCTTAACTCAAACTTGACAGGTGATTAACACACTCAAATAGAGAGAGAGAGAGAGAGAGAGAGAGAGAGAGAGAGAGAGAGAGAGAGGATTTTTACGCGGAAATCAACTTAAGACTTACACTAAGTACATGTACATCTAAGTTTTAATTAAGGTTTGTACAACATGTCTCTAGTTAGCTAATATACATTGGTTAAAGATCACTTTGGATCCTTCTTTCTCTTTGGAAACCCACGGCTACATTATGTACACACAAATCACCTAGAAATCTTCCTAATGATCCCTAAGTACTTGTACAATCCATGGTTAATTAAAACATGTACTAAGTGTTCCTAGTAAACTCATTACACAATGGTTAATAACCATTTGACTCCTCTTTTCTCTTGGATGCCGCGGCAATACACACACATGTATTACTACCTTTTGATTAGCTAGATATTGGAAAACTGTACCTAGTTACATGTATTTAGACATGTTAATTTGAAGTTTTAACATAACAATGTACGTGGTTTTGATACTTAGTTGTTTTAACAAAACAATGTGTGGTTAACTAGAAATTACAAAACCACCTAGTTAGGGGTCGGTTTTGGTTAGATTAGGACTAGAAACATGTAACTAGCTACTTTGCCTATAAATACACACTCACATATACCATTTTACACTCTTGAAAACTCACACACACCTTAAACTCTCTCAAACAACTAAACACACTTCTCTTTTCTTGTTCGGATCACAAACCGCAAACAAACACCTCCTTTGATTCCATTCAAAACCACAAACACCACAAGGATTGTTATACGAGTTCACAAGGGAATACATGAGCTAAGGTTGGGTGTTTACAAATCTTTGAAGCTTTGGTTGGGTTACACGATTGGGTAAAACACTTGGGTTAACTACATGATACGTTTTCAAGAACTCTAGGACCTTTTGTAAGTCATGTTTGAACCTATACCATCCATTTCTATTCATGTCTAGTTGTGAGGGTCACATTTGCTTATGCTTAACATGTAAAGTGTGCGTGGACATGCATGGTACGCCCCATGCATGGTTTACATACATATAAACGCGTATGTTATAACGTATGCATGTGATAGACACGACCCTTATACAAAAACCATACATAAACCTTTAAGGTAAACGTGACACTTTAGCTTAGGAAGGAGTATTCGAAATATTTTAACGTATGCATGTGATAGACACGACCCATGTATAAGCTAACAAATGAAATACGTTGCTAGATGCTTGTACCGAACAATATATGTTGCTAGAAGAGTAACGGGCCACTTGTAGTCTCGTATAATCCAAACGTGCCCACGTTTGGGCCCAACCGGCCCAACAGGCCCAACAGTGGAGACCCATAGCTTATCAATAAGCTCATTCGAGCTTATTGTTGGATAGATGGCTTCTTAAACTCGTGATATAACAAGCATGCATGGATTAAACTTCTAATGGGCCTTTCTAGCCCAATAGCCACGTACGAAACCAAAACAGGCCCAATAAGCAAACCTTGTGGGCCCACAGCTTATTGATAAGCTCCACGAGCTTATTAAGAGACCTACGTGCTTAATGAATTCCCATGGGCTCTAAGTTATCCTTGAAAACCAAACCGAACTCATAATGGGCTTATTAGCCCATTACCGTGACCCAACAAAGCCCAAAAGCACAAATAAGCTTAGGCAGCTTATTTGTGAGCTTAAGCAGCTTATAAGGTCTATAATAATCCTAAACAAGCTAATGGACCTTAATGGACCAAGCCCAAACCTTTAAAACACTAAATGGACTCGTAATGGGCCCAAAAGCCCATTATCGGGGCTTATTTGCTTATTGGATAAGCCACAAAGTAAAGTCAGCTTAATCAGACCCAAACAAGCTTAATAAGTTTAGAAAATAAGTTGTATAATGTATGAAACACTTTTTACAAACTTTCGGGTTGAGTTATTGGGCTAACGAGCCCAATAAGCTCGAATAAGCTCAAATAAGCTCACCCGAGCTTATTTTTCAGCTTATTAGTTTTTAATAAGCTTAAGGAGGGCTTATGTACTTATGAAATTTCATGTGGACCTTTAGGGACTATTGGAACATATAAGGACTTAAAGTGTAATTTTGTAAAGTTGAAGAGCCAAAAGTGTACAAGTGGAAACTTAAGGGTTTAAAAATGTAAAATAGTATATATTTCATAAACCTAGGGGCTGTTTTGAAATTATGGAAAACCTAAGGGTATTTTATAAACAAAAATGATTTTATAAACACCTAGCGTACCGGACGAATTACATTTGGATATTATACAAGTTAACCGACGACTTAATAAATAGGAATATTTATTAATAACGTTAATACGTATACTAAAACGTGAGAAATCGTATACCTTCCTAAGAGCCATCATGTGAATACAAATACAATAAACATGTGCACCACCACACAAGTGATAACAGTATATATAAACTAGCAATTTATTGTAGTTTATACATTAAGTCTTTAGCCTAAACTTGTAGACTAAGACTGGCCGTATTTACTTAGGTATTTGACGGTGTGATACATTTGCTATACTTGGATATATTATCATTTTCAGAGGACTATTTACTAAGGTGAGTTCATAGCCCCATGTTTTACAATTATTTAAATGATTTACACCTTTGGGGTGAGAACATGCTTTGTTTTACAAATTGGACGCAAGTGTACATTTTATACTATGATTACGTGTTTGCCTAAGTAGCGATAACCCATTGAACCCTTTATCGATGAACTTGTCATATTGCTAGATTGCGAGCGCGAATGTTATAAAATAGATCTATTTGGGATTGACATCCCCGTTAAGGTGAGTACGCTCACTGAGCCGTGTTTCCGGGACAACAAACTATACCATGTCGGGATTTGGGATGTGCTTGTTATAATAAACACGGGCAATGTTGGCAATTTATTGCATTCAAACATGTCGAGCTTCAGTGTCATGAGGATTAGGAAAACATAATTACTTTTTATGATGTATGCATTTGTTGCTTAATCAACACTTGGAAATCTTGCGGTCCTACAATTTACATACATAAACCTATGAATTCACCAACGATTATAGTATGACGATTTAAAGCATTTTTTTCTCAGGTTAATAGGGCCACTACGTGCCAAGATACATTAGGGGTCCTATGTGAGAGTCCAATATTAAAGATCTGGGGCGTTATACATTTTGGACATTTGTTAAAAACCAAAGGACTTTACTTATGTGTCAAACCATTTGAAGCCACGAGCTTATGTAAATGAACAATAATTTTGTTAAATCCAATGATCTTTTTAAAACACACGTTTTAGTGTTCGTTCTCATATCTTGTGCTATTGATCTAGGAAGTAACGCCTTCGGATATTCAACATTCCGCTGCTACCCAAATTTGGGGGTGTTACAGATTGGTATCAAAGCCAAGGTTATAGGAAACCAGGTCAAAAGTTTTTGTCTAGACTATAACCATTTTCAAACACTGCTTTCACAAATGAGATTTGCACGAGACATACATACATTACTTGTTTGTATCTAATATACATGCTTACATGACATACACTGTCTTAGCATTAGTAGTTTACTAAGTGCTTGCATGATTAATATATGCGTATATAAATATGATTACGTATATTACTGTAAGAGTACTTTAAAAATTTATATACTTTATAAGTTATTGTTGTTTTACAGCAGTCATGTCTTCTGCCATAATCTGGGTGGTACCTACACTTCCAATCTACAACCGCCTCTGAGTCTAGGGTGTGTAGTTTGAGAGCGTTGAGTAAGTATCTAACGGTGGTTCTCTACTGAGTCATCGTATTAGGATACGATGGACTCCCTATACAGCCGGTAGCCCACCATCACCGGATTAACATACTGACTCCGAGGAACACAGACACCACCAGTACACAGGACGAGGTATAAAAAAAAAAAATCCAAACAAAAAAAAAAATAAAAAAACGAGCGGAGCCTATGTTATACATCCACATGATCCTGACTGACTTGCCAAATGCTATATACCCTGAGTATATACCATTGGAGGATGAGCATGAGTTTCCGGTTGAGGAGCAGCCATTACCTCCTGTTGATTCACCTACTGCTGAGTCACCCGGATATGTTGCTGAGTCGGATCCCGAGGAGGATCCAGAGGAGTATGAGGATGATGAGACAGAGGATGGTCCGATTGACTATCCTATGGACGGGGGAGATGATGGAGATGATGATGATGGCGATTCATCTGGGGATGACGCCGATGATGAGGGGACGAGAAAGCTGGGAGGAGGAGGAGGAGCACTTAGCTCTGGCTGACTCTGCTGTTGTTGTACCTACTGTTTCGAGACTGTTTCCCCACACACTCCGAGGGATACAAAGCCTGTTATACTACAACACCCGTCCACTGTCATTACTTCCACTGGAGCTAGGATTACTGTCCGGCTTCAGGCTTCCATATCCCTTCCACCGCTAAAAAAAAACACATACACAACAAACAACACAAAAACAACAAACAAAAAAAAAGGACAGAGGTTGAGAGGACTTTAGCCATGTCTACTCCATCACCATCACCCACCTTCTCTCTATCACACCATCTGCATGGGAGAGCCTTTGCTTAGGGTGCAATATAAACCTAACAGCTCCATCTGCACATTCATCACCACCACCAGTGCCATCACCATTTTCTTCCATCATATGGGTGTCCAACCAATCCAGACATCAAGACTAGCTCCACTCAGGCCTTGTTGATGCGGTTACTGTGCATTACCATTACCTCCACTACCAAACACTACCACCTCCTCTATTACATACCACCACCTGTTGACCTTAGGATGATATTCTCCCGAGTATCGATCGGCCACTGCAAGAGGTCGTGTTGTTTGCTCTTGGCTCCAGGTATGATAGGTCGGGAGATTTCTACTGCTAGACCCACTCCGGAGGTCATGGGTTAGAATATGGGTTTGTCAGCCCCAGTAGATGTTGAAGCTGAGACGACTGGGATTAGAGCAGGTTGGTATGGTATTAAGGGATACTTGTGGGGATCGGCAGGGGGGGGGGGGTAAAGTTCTTGAGGTTTGACCTCAATGACCGTGAGAGATGTCATACTAGGATTTCAGAGCTGTGAGCTCTCCATCGAGTCATGTATACACAATAACTATTTACTCTACTAATAGGATGGTGAGGATAGTAGGACTCGCATATCACAGCGAGTCACTATAGACTCGCAGTGGGTTGACTTGCTTATGGAGGATATGATAGCTCATCAAGAGACCATACTGATTGTGGAGGAGGAGGGGCCTATGTTCCGGAGGATTGGGCTAATGCGATATGATTGAGTCAAGGCGGTCTATTATGTAGCTCTCAGACCCACCAGGAGCAAGTATTATGCACACGAGTCTTAGTCCTGCACATCAGACACAGCTACTGCTGCAGAGTACCCGTATTCAGACACTATCACCAGGTTACTTGTGATCGCTTCCAGATGCCATCAGGATGAGATGGCAAGAGCTGTCGAGAGATAAACGTAGCATCAGCACAGATGGTAGAGACTCTACCGTGGTACTTGACAGAACATGAGATTGAGAGATGGTGGATTGACATTGCTAGGCCAGAGTTGATGTGCAATAACGAGTGCAGCGGAGGGGAGCTAGACAGCTCCAGCATCACGATGTTAGTGATCCAGATCACCAGGATGTCTTCTAGAGATGCGGGTGTCGAATCTAGTAGTTTATGTCATTTTACTTTGCTAGGCAGTTGTTCAGGCATGTTAAGTATTAGGGGTTCTCCCGCTAGCATGGCCTTAGATCTCTTGTATTGTATTTTGAGGAAAGGGAAAAATACCAAAAACTATTTCATGAAAGATTTTTCAAGTTATGGAATGAAATAGTTGTGTTATGTTGGACTATATACCTCTCTGTGTCTGTTGTCTCATCTTAAATTAGGATATTCTTGTCATGATTATGATCTCATGTTTTGTCTCTTGTGAATTAGACAAATCATGGCACATGTGACAAGACGAGGACCGAATACCTCTCCTAACAAACACCAACCCAAACAATACATGACTTTCAAGAATCCGTTCAAGCGCTGATTGATCAAGCTCTTTAGCGTAACTCCACATAGAGAACGGAAGCACAGTTCACACGAGGTACCGAAGGGAATGTGCAAAATGTGCTGCCTTGTTTTCTTTCGCTGACTTCATTGAAATGTCAACTTTGAACTTCAAAGGAACTGAAGGCGTTGTCGGTTTAACCCGGTGGATTAAAAGATGGAGTCAGTCTTCTATATCAGTGGTTGTGCTATTGAAAAATCAGGTTAAGTTTGCCACCTGCACTCTGTTAGTGCTGCTTTGTATCTTGGTGGGAATAGTCAGATAAGAACCTTAGGTCCTGAGGCATATTCAATGACTTGGGAAGTACTCAAGAAGAAAATGACGGACAAGTATTGTCCACAGGATGAAATCAAGAAACTAGAAATCGAGTTGTGGAACCTAAAGGTCAAAGGGAATGATGTTCCAACATACACTGAACGTTTCCAAGAGTTAACCCTGATATGTACCAAGTTTGTTGCTAATGAAACTGAGAGGTTACAAGTACATCAGTGACTTCTGATAAACATTTATGGAAATGTCAAGTCTGCCAGACCCAAGACGTTGGATGAGACAATTGAGTTGGGCAAACGACTTGAGGATCAGAACTCCGTACCTACGCGGAAAGGCAGACTGACAACCAAAAGGAAGGCATGATGTTGCGTCCAGAAACTAACCCATGGCCATCAACAATCAACTCCTTCAAGAGAAGATGTCACCAAGTCTACAATTTGGGGCTCAGGTGAGAAAAGAAGCCATATGGTGGGTCTTTTGCCCAAGTGCACCAAGTGCATTTCATCACAATGGCCCGTGTAATCAGAAGTGCCACAAGTGCAACAAGGCTAGGGCCACTTTGCCCGCGACTGCAGAGTTCTGGAATAACAATATGTTGGTTATACTCAGAAGGGCTATGGGGCAAATCCCAAAAGGGTAGGGTTGTTTAATGGGGAGCTCCAGACATTTAAAGAGAGATTGTCCAAAGTTGAAGAATAAGGATGGGGGAAATGGGAGTGCACAAGGCTGGGTATAAAACAGTTGGAATGCGGGAAGAATGGGAATGCATCAAAGAACCCGGACTCAAATATCGTTCAGGGTACATTCCTCTAATACAACCGCTATAGCTTCTATCTTATTTGACACATGGTGCGATAGAAGTTTTATCTACTGCGGTTTGTTCCGGTATTAAATAACCCCTACCTACTATTAGAATAGTTATGAAGCTCTCGAATTGCTGACGGAAAATAGTCTGGATAGACTCATTTGTTACAGGGGTTGCACTTTAAATTCTTAAAACATCCGTTCAATATAGATCTAATGCCCGTGGAACTTGGTAGTTTCGACGTTATTATCGGCATGGATTGGTTAAGGAAGTGTCACGCCGTGATCGTATGTGTGATGAGTAACTTGTATCGAATTTCTCTATGGGAATGAAAACCTAGATTTTTCGTGGTACGAAAAGTAACAGCGGCAGAGATTCTGGTTGGACCATTATCTCATGTCAAAGGCTCAGAGTACATGGCGAAAGGATGTCAGACTTTTTTGGCACAAATATCCGCCAAGAAGGAGGAGGACAAGTCGGAAGGAAAACAACTTAAGGACGTACCAATCGTTCGAGATTTTTCAGAAGTATTTCCCGAAGACTTGCCGGGTCTTCCTCCAGCTCGACCAGTGGATTCCAGATTGACTTGATTCCAGGAGCCGCGCCCGTAGCTCGAGCATCGTATCGATTGGCACCGTCCGAAATGAAGGAATTGTCAGAACAACTACAAGAGCTTTCCGACAAAGGATTCATAAGACCTAGTTCCTCACCTTAGGGAGCCCCGGTATTGTTTGTTAAAAAGAAAGATGGGTCATTCAGAATGTGCATTGACTATCGGGAGTTAAATAAGCTAACAATGAAGAATCGTTATCCACTCTCGAGGATCGATGATTTATTCGATCAACTCCAAGGATCCAGCATTTATTAAAAGTTAGATTTGAGATCGGGTTATCACCGGCTAAGAGTACGAGAACAAGACATTCCAAAGACAGCATTCTGAACTCGGTATGGTCATTACGAGTTACGGGTTATGACCTTCGGACTAAAAAATGCACATGCGGTATTCATGGACCTCATGAACCGAGTGTGCAAGCCCTACTTGGATAAGTTCGTAATCATCTTCATTGATG
>BQNB010158540.1:0-12542 GCA_026074375.1 Tanacetum coccineum
AAAAGTTTCCCCAAACGTTACACCTTTGGTCCCTGTGAAACATTTATAAAATTCACCCTCAAGTTTTTAACACTTGTCACAAATTTTAAAACTTTTTATATAAATATAAAAGTTTTATTAAACTTTCATTTCCATCTCAAATTATACACACACTCACTTAGTTCTCTCTCCCTCCCCATGACTTTCGGGCCGCCGGCCATCACCCATCGCCGGCCAGCCGCCGCCGGCCACCACCACGCCGCCGTCGGAAAACTTTTCCGGCGAACTCCAAAAATGCTCCTCGTGAGCCGATCTATCCAACCCACTACTTCACTCTCCTCCACGCGCCGCGCCACCTCCACCACCACCCACCACAGTCACCATCATCACCCCCGCAGCCTCCAACACCACGTATCACCACCACCTCAGCCGACCCACCTCACCACCGAGTCCACCTCATCATCATCGTCACCGCCAAGGGTGCGTTGGTTTTGATAGAAAACACCAACGAGGGTGCATTCGGGTTAAAAACACCAACAAGGGTGCGTCGGGCTCGTTACCACCGCAAGGGGTGCGTTTGTTTCTGTGGCGAGAACCACCACGAAGGTGGTTTGGTTCGGGTGGCTGGCACACAGCACCTAGGGCGCGTTGGTCTCGGTCTCAGCCCGATTGGGGTGCTTTCGGTGTGAGTTTAGCACCAACCGGGTGCGTTGGGTTTGGGTCTCAAACCAACCGGGTGAGTTGGGTTTAGGGAAGCAGCTAGGGGTGTTTGTTTTGGGTTATTAACTAGATGAGGGTGCATTTGGTGTTTATAACACCGTGTAGGGTGCGTTTGGTTGGGTGGCAGCCACCAAGGGGTGCGTTGGTTGGGGCTGTCACCGCACAAGGGGGCGTTTGGTATTATGGCAGCTCAACAGGGGTGCATTTGGCTTTCATACCCGCAGCAAGGGCTGCGTTTGGCTTGTACTTCCATCAAAGAGGGTGCGTTTGTTTAATGAAACCACTGCACAAGGGTCGTTGGCTTAAACAGCCCACCCACAAGGGTGCGTTTGGCTGAGTAAATATGACCAAAGGGGGTATTGGGACAGCGCACACAAAGGGGTAGTTGGTTTGGTAGAGACACACAAGATGTGTTTGGGATAGCGAAACACCAATAAAAAGTTACGTTTGTTTCTGATAAACGTGAATAAAATACAACTTAAGGTTTCAGTAAACATGAAACCGGTATATATATTGTGGTTTAAAATGTTAAATTAAATAATAATTATATATGTTCGAGAAATGTAATAAATATATATGAGTTATTAAAATTAAAACACGTGGGGGTTTTGCCAATATTGATTTCATATGATTCAGTGGGAAAACATAGACTTTATAAATAAGAAAACGCTTTATAAATGGAAATGTCATGGCGAAAATTTAATAGAAGTATTTATACTTAGTAATGTTTTTAACAATGTTTCTATTATTACAGAAACCGATAAAAAGGACTACATTTATATAATAAATGTATTAAACATTAACCAGATAAACAACGAAAACTCTCTTTTACAATGAGACGAAACTATTTTAAGACACGAACCCCGTCGAAGAACGAGAATACTTTATAAAATAAGATTTTTTATAATTTGTATGTTAAAAACATTACAAACATGGTTTGTTGATTCATAACATAAAGACAATGGTATACTTTTATTCAAAGTCTTTTTAGTAGGTTCAAAACTACCTGGAATAAATAATATACCCACACTTTAACTGATATAATAACCCTGCAAGGTATTATATACTTTCATTAATATTTGAATTGACTGTCTTTGTTATATAAGTTCAGGTAGAAATAATAAAAGGGTTATTTTCATAATGTACTATCTAAATGAATATCATATTACACACTTTGCTAAATTTTAAATTTATTTATATTTAAAACCAACCACCAAACCATATATCACATTAAAGTCAGAATCTTCATTCACGTGACGTGTTGAGGTGACACACCATCAGGTAATCACCAAATTCATTATCCTAGGCTAGATGGGACTTAGCCGTTAAGAGTAACTGCGACTTCTTGGTCAGACGCCGCTTCGTCTTCCGTTCGTAATTGTGCAAAATGAGATGCCTATCTGTCGAACGTCATGCAACATCAAGGTGAGTTATCGCCCCATCATTTACTGGTTTTTACATATATTTTTGGGGTGGACGAACTGCTTGTTATCAATGCAGTTACATGGTTGTATTACCATCTTGGTTTTATAAGACTTATTATATATCCGCGAGAGATACAAAAATACTTGGTTAGTTTATTGAACGTAAAGGCATACAATACTTTTATGATACTGGATAGCTTAAGGAGTTGCATGAACTTGGTGACGCGAAAGTTATAAGAAGATCTATTTGGGATTGACAATCGCCCGTTCGGTGTACTAGCTAACATCCGGAACGAACGTTATAACCATGTCGGATTACATTGGATTTGGCGCCTGCGGGGGCCAACAATCACATATACATATTATTGTCGGGTGTACCTTGGAAGGGCCCCGGTAACTGGGGGAACATATTCTTTTATTTATTGACTCGGAGTGTCCTTGGAGGGACACCGGTAACGGGGGGAACATATACTTTTATATGTATGCCCGGTGTCACACTTGGAAGGAACACCTACGATGGGTAAATTCTATACTGTGTCCTTGAAAAAGTGGCATACAAACAAGTCTACGTCTACGGTTCATGAACTTAGAATATGGTAATCCATGGTTTTGTACACGACTTGAATAAAGTGGCAATACATACTTTAGATATTTGTGATCCAACTTTGATACGTACATTTTGGGACTATTTGGGGATAGAAATGGTCTTGCATATTTTACAGCTAATTGATTTCTAAAAATCATGCGTACATTTTGGAAAGACGTTTAAAGATTAAAATGTCACGACAATCATTTTATGATCTTGAGGGAGGAACATAGTCAATAAACTTGTTTATATGACACTATTAGTAATGATACATGTCATATACTTTATTGGAACTAACTTTTATATTTACAGAAAACCTATAAACTCACCAACTTTAATGTTTGACACTTTTAAAGCATGTCCTTCTCAGTGAATAATGCTTGATATTTTGATGTGCATTGACAATTCAAGTTTTTCATGGTGATGTATTATGACAAACTATTATTTGATTTCAGAAAATCAACGAATTGTTTTACAAACGACACATTTAGAGCTCGATCTCTTGTATCTAGCGCTGTGTATTATAAGTAGCAAACCCAAGTGGTATTCCCGTTGCGTTGATGTATTTGGGGTGTTACAGATTGTATCAGAGCACTGGCTATAGAAGAACTAGGTTGCATATTTTACCCTAACATAGTCGTTTTCGACAAACATTGATCACAACAAACATTTTCAAAGTCAATAAACCTACTTGCTTTATGTGCTTACATTACGTGCTGCATTAAGTGCTTGCGTGACATACATACATACATATATATATATATATATATATATATTATATATATATATATATATATATATATATAAATAAATAAATTCTGGCATTCCTTTCGCGTAATATCGTACGCTTATTTATATAAGAGTTAGTTAATATATTATCATAAAAGAATATTTTATAAGACATTGTGGGTTGCACAATGTCTTATTCTACCCGTCAGACATTGATGGTTATATCAATGGTCCTCATTTGCTTCTTAGACATTGTGATTGCGCAATGTCCTCATTCCGTTCTCAGACAATGTAAGTTAAACAATGTCTCTAAGAATATTAATTCTTCATAGCTTTATACTATATGTATTTACACGAGACCGGTTAAAATTTTTGTTTACATGGAAAATTAGTATGAATCTAATATTACAAGTCTTGTATGGGCGGGACTGTAAAATTAGATCGATATGATAATTGCTAGTTAACAAAGCCCGTCACAGTTCTGTTTACAATAGAATTAATGTATGAATCTAAGTATTTTACAAGTCTTGTATGGCGGACTAGAAGTGAGGCTTGATATGAATAATTGCAAGATATCATAACCCGTCACAGTTCTAATTACGATGGGATTATGCGTATAAATCTAAGTATTACAAGTCTTGTATGGGCTGGACTAGTAATAAAGGGGATTTATATGAATAATTACTGTAATTGTTGAGGAACTGGTCGATCGAGTACTTTTACCCCGCTGTTACTCTAACCAAGAGGTGTACTCAATCAACCTACATGAACTCTAGTTTGATCTCGCCCAGGCAGCTTTTACTCCCAGCTTCCAAAGACGAGTTTTAAGTCACTCGTCCCATACTATTAAAAGCACATGCGAGTCGTCAAGTCAACCATCACCTTGAAAGTTTATTTGGGAACGCGTATTGCATCGGAAATTATATTAACGATAGGAATGAGATTTTAATCTGTTTATTTAAAAGGATTGGGACGCCTCTTCAGTTAAATAAATAAATTATAAATCACCGAACCATAAGTTTATAAATTTATTATTTACATAAATTTGGACTCTTCTTATGTAAAAAGAAATTATAAACAAGTGGGCTATAATGGTATCACGATATGACTCACGAGTATGAACCTGAAATCGATCTAAATCATCAGAAGACCCGTTAAAAAAGCGGGTCTAGAACACAAACTTCGTGTCTTACTACATACACAAAATTTTTAAGAGGCCTATCACTTTTGGAGCTACTCTTTATCTTCATGCTTAAGTTATTACTTTTGCCGTTGTAATCCTCCGCGAGTCTACGAACTGTTCTTTAAGGATACTGCAACGGACTTGTTCTACACACCTTGAGTAAGTGGAGTTTGATTCGTTCCCTCAAAACTAGGCGAACTCTGGGTGCCATAATATCCTCCGATCCGTACTAAGATCGACATAGAGCACTTCCGGCGCGCAGCGTCCTACGCCATTTTGTTAAACTATTATTTTGGGAAAATTGTCCACGAAATGTCCTCATTCCCCTCGGCATCTCATCACCATATGTTATAGTATTGACCGCTATGCGGCGCTAATATAGTCTTGCTGTTGGGATCCTTGGAGCGGGTTCCCCAGACTGATACAACTTTATCCAATCGGCGTTATGCCCACTCGCCCATTAAACGCAGATAAAACACTATCACCTCACGCAAAAACAGGATAGTTGGACTATTTCATCTCGGGCCACTAGTCTAGACAAGACTTAGTGCCACAGATACATCTAGTACTCTCTTGGATGCTCGTACTCAAAGAATGCATAGGTGATAACCTCAATTTGCTATTCATATCTGATAGGCGTCCATCTATAACTTTGGCGGTATACAATGAATTCCCTTTAGCCTTTCATGCTGTATGTTATCGTCATATTATAATGAACCTATCATTGAAAAAGAAAAAAAAACAAAAGGTCTATTCTGGAAAATATGCAAGGCATATACACCAGAAGAATTTGCAAGCAACATAAGCATACTACAGGCTGTTCAGCCTGATGTATACCACAAGCTTTGTGAAGCTGGTCCTCAAACATGGACAAGAGCGCATTGCCCACTAGTTCGTTACAATTATATGACATCGAATAGTGTGGAGCTTGGTTTAAAAATGCGAGCATCAATGCGTAAATTGCGCGCATTATTGCATTGCATTTAGGATTTCTTATCATGGTTCCTAATGCGAGGTCATCCCAAAATGCGCTCGCATTAGACCACAATTTTCCGCATCCATACAATGTTAGCAACGATCTCAATTGTCGCAATATGGAATTTAGATCACTTTTGTAATATTCAACCATTATAAGAGAACCTAAAATAGAATTTTAAAAATAGAAGTTATTTAAAGACATACAAAACAAACACCATATTGACATCCAATCATTCACGTTCAGCCGTACTGACCGGTAAAAATAAAAAGGGACCAGCCACAAATTATGGAATTCAAGATATGAAATTTAAAAATAAATTTACATGTTTGTTATGTTCGAAGGTAACTAAAGGTGGAGAGTCACTTTTAAAAACATTGAGTTGGAGTTTATAACGTTGTTTCTAAGTATTTTGTGTCATGACTTAGTGACTTATTTGTTTTACAAATAGATTATTTATTTATTTTTATATCCTTAGTGACATATTTGTAAATTTATTTCATTTAATTGGTACTTTACTTTTTAATATACTACGTATGAATAATTTTTTATTTTTTAATGCAAAACGCATAGCGTCCAAAATGCGCTCGCATTTGCAACATGCATCACACATCGGCCTATGGGACCTTTAACGCATTGAATCGCAAAACACAATTTTAAACCAAGGTGTGAAGTCTGTTAATGCTTGTAGTGTAATAAATAGAAAGCTACCGGTGTTAAAGTTGGCCGAGACGTATCGTGCGATGGTGCAAGACTAGTACTATAAACGTCGAGAACTCGTTGGTATTTCTCTTAGAATACATAATCTAAAACTTAATTTTTTTTCAATATCAACTACTATATTGATTTTTTTTATGTTTTCTTGTAGCAAATATGACGTATGAAATAACTGATTAGGTAGCAAATAAAGTGACTAAAAAAGGAAGAAAATCACTAAATAGGTTGTTAATGGTGTTAACCACTATCAATACCAAGTTTTAGACGGTCAATATACTCGTGAAGTCAACTTACAAACAGGCACCTGCGAATGTCGTAAATGGCAGCCGTGTGGTCACGTTATAGCTGTAACAAGGTTTATGGGTTTGACGGATTGTGTCCAATTTGTAGCAGATTGGTTTAAAAAAATATCAAGGCACTTACGCGGAATCAATTAATTTTCTTAGAAATAGGCAACAGTGGGAATTTCCGAACAATATTCAGAAAGCTATTCTACCTCGAATGGACAACCCACAGCCCAGTTGTCCAAAAAATTAAAACCATATACAATCTCAAGGAGAGGAGCCAAGAGTTATACATTGTAGCAGATGCAAACTAGCGGGACACAGACGTGATCATTGCAATAAACCATTTGTCGATGAGCCACCTGTGAACATACGTAGACAACATGATCAAGAAATTCCAAGAATGACCAACCATCATTCTACAACCCACATCAGCAATATGATAACACTTTCTAGAGTTATAACCATTACCCATCACAACAATACAGTCAAACCACATACCCATCACAACAATACGGTGAAATCACATACCCATCACAATAATGCGGTGAAACCACATACCTATCACAACCTTAAGTGCAACATCACAAAAACACATCTTAAGCATCATATAGAATCAGCTCAAATGTATGAACAATACGATTCTCAGCAATATGAATCGCAACATCTAGATGATCTAAACACGAATGGTTCCAATAATTGGTTTAAGTCGTTTAGTTTTTAAACATTTGTATGTTTTTATGATTTATGTTGGTTTGTTGTTAATTTGTAATATATGCTATGAATGCTGTAATATATTTCATTTTCAATTAAACTTAATATGTTAGTACAACAACACTACATAAATAATTGAACCTTGTGGCTTTAAATACTTTGGGCATCACACATAAATAGGTATAGACAATGATATCTATTATAGATTAGACAATTCAATGACTATATAGAAACATTGAGTTGACAAGTCTCTAACATTGGTTTCATCACTTACTATTTTACGCGATTTATGACAACCTCATTATCAATAATGAAAAACAATAAATATGGTTGTGGGTCACACTATATAAACCACATATTTGTGGTTCAACTTCAACAACAACATTACATTGTTTTATTAACTCATTTTAAATTTCAGACAATGACATTGAAGGTCCTACTACACCATTATGGAAGGTTCACTAGTCCGCTTGGAAGAGAATTTGTTGGTGAGATGGTTGCTACCGTAGATCCTATAGAGTTGGACATCCTTTTCAACCGATCAAGTGAAATTAATATTAACAAACTGTTTGGGTTACGATAAAAACTCCCTAAAATTTCTTTATATAAAGAAACCTAATTGTAGTTTTGATTCAGGTCTTGTACCTTTGGCTGATGCTATACAAGAGCGCGGCATGATACTCACGTATACTCAATCTCATCAAAACCGACTACATGTGTACGTTTCTCGGGTGGAGCAATCCTCACTTGTCGTGGCCGAGCAGCGCAAAGATGAGACAAACAAAACAGAAAATCAAGGAAAACCTTCTTGTGCAAAAAAGTTATTTGAATAGTTACTAAGAAAAAATCTTTTATAAATGTTTGTATCATCTACTTTCCTTGTTTTAGTGTGTAACAATAAAAAATTATATATTCAGACAACGAAATGACTTATCATTTCTGACACAAAATTGTCTTATCAACTTTATGCTTTGCAATTAATATATATATATACATGTACACAACTACATATTTTCAATAAATAAATTTCAATCAACACTTCTTACTTTCAAAAAATGTCAACGTCTTCTTATACTACTTTTGAGTTTGATGTAAACCACAACGAAGATTTTAAACTTAACCCGCTAACCTACCAGGATGGTTCAGTACCAAATATTCATGTTCTGCCAATGGATTTTGAAGATATGGTTATCTATCTAAAATGGAAAATACCAAGACGATTCACTACTTTTTATTACACGTTGCCACCAAACAACACGTTATCAGGTATGAAAGCAATTAAGAATGAATATGATACTAATTTTATGTACGACATTGCAAAAGTTGCTGGGAAGCTCCAAATTTTTGTTTCTCATAATCCCATAGATTTAAGCACGGTGTGGATTCCAAACGATGGCTCTTTAGAAGAATCATTTGCAGGTATCATTTTCGAAGAAACTAAAATAAAACAACAAGAATCACTCAGGTATCTAGATCAAATGCAGAAACAAAAAAATAAAAAGTTCGATTACTATGAATTTCTTGGTAAACTAGGATTTATTAATAAAATAAAACCTAATACACCCTACACGCAAACCATTTTCAAATTTTCGGTTCACAATAATGGCCAATTAGTAATCGATCACTCAAAAAACCCGATGTACGTAAACGGTGGAACAATGAACATCACCATTCTAAGAATGAACTAAAAGAGATGAAATAATATTTGTTCATATTTCAGGTATAGAGATTCATGCTCTTTATTATAAAATACCACACAATGACTTTTCAATAACCGTCAAACTTAGAAATTACTATGATATGCATGTCATGTTTGATATATCTTCAGCAATTTAAAAATTGCAAATTTACATTGACTACCTCGGTGTCAATTTTATTATAGCAAAATATATTTTCCCAAATGCTAGCTTGACAGAAATAATGAGCCATGTCATAATTGACTTCACAAGTAAAAGTGACGACTATAAAAAAGAGCAAACACAAAATGATTACACTTTCGATCAAATGGTTGAATGGGCAAAACAAGAACACTTTGAAGACGAGGAAACTAAAGAAGTTCAATGTCAAATGGGAAATCAGAGGAATCGTATGTACTAATATTCATGTAACTCAATGTACACACTTTGTTCCTCTTTTTCAATCAAAACAACTCATGCAAATTAAATAATTCAGTACGAAGCATCATAAAACAACTCAATGACAATTAATAAAGACTACTCGAAAACAATGTCGATTATCTCTTATAAATGTACGAGATATATGACATGATTGGGCAGTAAATTTGACTGTTTTAGGCTATTAATAAAGATTGCCCATACTATTTCCCTTATATCAAGTAGGTTATCATCTACAATAGAATCTTGTCTCACATAATCACATAACTTCTTTCCACTAACAAAGTCTATGGCTTATTATGCAAATGAAGCACGTAGAACAATTGTTTCAAAACTACAAAGGGAGCTTGAAGCTGAGGCCACACTTGCAAATTAGTTATTGTGCAACTTAACTCATTATTTTGAGCAAATGCGAAGTCGTGAGATACAAATGATGATGTTGCAAAATATGCCTACAATGAGCCCTAATAGCTACGGTTTACATGCTCTACTCGTGACCCATTGTAACATTTCTCATTTTCATGTCATTGTACGACTCTATTAATGATCACTATTTATTTTTGTCCGATACGCGTTTACTTTTAATATTTACTTTTAAGCTAAATCGCGTAGACTGAAAATAATCATTGAATGTAAACGGTCATCAAATAAATTAAAGTTTACATCAACCAAGTAAGAAATAATTATGTTGAGAATAATTATGTGCTTTGCGTATTTTATTTTTATTGGTCACGTAAAAGGGTTACGTTTCGCGATAAAATACATTTGGACGCACCCCGGAAATACCTAGACTTACCTAGACTCAAACCAATACCCGTATTAAACGCCTAGACACGAAGTTAAACAAAATCTTGTGTTGATATCATTGGATTTTTCCGAAACTTAGCAAGAGAACCATAAACAAATCGTCCCATGTGGATTTCTAGCTAGCAAATCAAACTAATGATACTTAAGGGTACATGTACATCTCCTAAGTCATTAAAACATGTCCTAATGGTCTCCTACTAGTCCCTTACCCAATGGTTAATACTCACTTTGCTTCCCTTGCTCTTCTTAGTCGCGGTTAGCAAGGAAACAACACACCAAGTCATGAGATTTCCCTAACCTAACTCAATCTTGTACATCACCTAGGTAATTAAAGCTTGTACTTATGATGGTTTAGCAAAAACCATGAGTGATAAACTAGAACTCTTCAAAACCACCTCCTAGGGGACAAACTAAGTTCGGTGTGGGTTGTCTATGAAACCAAGAGAGTAAACTAGTTCCTTGCCTATAAATATGCATTCATATCTTACCCTTTTACACTCTTGTTAACACACACACGCCTCCAACACTCCTTTCTCTTGTTCGGGATACAAACCGCAAGCAAACACCTCCTACTCCTAAATTCTTCGAACACATAAGCACTAAGGGTGTCACACGAGGGTATACGAGCTAGGGATTTGTACACTACGCGTCCACTCCTCCATCTATAGGCAATAGGACCCTTGTAAGTTACAACAACACTTTACGTTTCATAATGTCTTTTCCTTTTGAATTTGTTAAACGTATGTCGCGTATATATAGAGGGTGCGTGTCTAATGTGGCGTATAATTTCACTTGTGTGGGCAAGGGCTCGTTAAAACACATGAACAATGATGGTGAAGGACAAGCTAGTGACTTCAACATAATCATTAACCCTAGGTGCGAAAAATATAAATAACTACACGTAAACTTTCATTGTAAACGAATTAGGACGGCTTAGTAATGCGTACACGACCCTAATAAACACTTGCATGAAAGAGGCGACGTGTTTAGGAGCTAAATGCATGACCCTTTTGCCACTAAGGCCCTTCGAATAACCATATAAATGGCTAAGGGAAGCAACGGGCCTCAATGGACCCGTAGCCTGTTACGCGAGCCCAACGCGAGCCCAATGCGAGCTCATAAGCCACAATAAGCCTAAACAGCTTATTCGTGTGCTTACACGACTTAAGGAGCTTAATATAGACTCAAGAACCCAAATGGACCCTTCGTATTTCTTTTAAAACCAAACGAACCCTTAACGGGCCTTCTAGCCCATTACCGAGCCCACGCATGCAAATAAGCTCTCGATAAGCTAAGACAGCTTATTGGTGATCGTGTTGAGGGCTCAATGAGCTTAATAGACCTAAAGTATGACTATTGGACCCATATAGGTTAGGCCCAAACCCCTAAAACCCTAACGGGCCCATAATGAAACCTAACGGGCCCAATTACTAGCCGAATGGCTTATTGAATAAGCCGCGAGGGATAAGCGGTTAGAATAAGACCTAATAAGCTTATAAGTTAATAAGACGAGCTTACTAGATTTAAATAACGTTAATGGGCCAAGCCCGAAACCCTAAAACCCATTCGGGCTCACAACGGGCCCAATAGGCCCAACAGCGGGCTTATTCGCTTATCGAATAAGCAAAATAAGCAAACCGACCTTATAAGTGCTTATCGGACTAAAACAAAGTTATTGGACCTAAATGGGCCGAACCAAATAAACTTAAAGACTTTTCGGGTCATTAATGGGCCCGAAAGCCCATTACAAATGCTTGTCAGCTTATTTCCAATAAGCTGAAAACAAAACAGAATTGTTGGGCTTAATTAGGTCAGAAAATAAGCTAAAATGCCTAAGGAACCCTTAAGTTTCCATTCGGGTTGAGCTATTGGGCCCGTAAGCCCAATAAGCTCGAAATAAGCTTCAATAAGCTCACCGAGCTTATCTTAAGCTTAACAGCCCCACATGAGCTTGTTAAAGGCTTTCAGACTTATTAAAATCATTTCGGACCTTTAAAAAGCTAAACGGGCCTTAACGGGCCCAATAAGGCCCGTTAAGCCAAAAATAAGCTCGAATAGCTTATTTATAAGCCGAAATAGTTTGTTGGCTTATTTGGACTAAATAAGGCCAAATGCCACTTGTCGGGACTTAATTGGAGTAAAAGCACATTTTTTTTAGTCAAGGGACTAAACATGTAAACTTCGAAACCTAAGGGGTTGATTTGGTCATTTTTCGAAATACAATAACTCCAGGGACTGTTTTTGAAACATTGTGAAACTTAGGGATTGAAGTGTAACTATAAAGACATAAATTACAACCTTGTAAACTT
>BQNB010158542.1:3172-15019 GCA_026074375.1 Tanacetum coccineum
GTGGTTGTAAATGTGGATTCGTGGTCACTGGTCAGTATATACTAAAAATTGAGTTAAGATTGACTAAGCCCAAATACAAAACAGTCCAAATGCAAAAAAGCCTAAAAATTCTATAGCCGCTTCAAAAAATAGCGCTACGCCTTGCACCTTTACCCGCCTTTGCCCGCCTTTTCCCACGCCACGCCCAGAGCCAACGCCAAGGTCCATTTCGTAATGGCGAGGCTACGCCTCACGCCTTGGCGACGCCTTTGCGCCGCCAAGGCGCGCCTTTTAGAACACTGACTGTAGCACCACTCTCATATTCCCTTATTTTAATCCCTTGTTACTATAGCAGAATAATATAAAATGGGTTACTGTAGCAAATGTGTGTGGGAAGGACTATGATGAATCTAATATATCTATACTACTTTATAATGGAGATTTCACCTATTTTTGAAAAGAGTAGGAATTGAAAAGTTGAAATCTATTTAAGGAAATCTGTCAAAGCCATAAAAAACGTTTTCAACCATTTCATATAATTTGCCAAAACGTTTTCAACACATTAAAAACGTTTTCAACCATGTTAATTGTAAATTTCATTTTTCATTAATGGTGATTGTTAATTTGAATTGTAATTGTAAATTTCATTTAATGCTAATTGTATAATCTCATGCCTATATAAATCCATTATACTCATGACACAATTCTCATTCACTCTTCTCTCTTCTCTAACCACCGTCGGCTACCCCCCACCACCATCGGTTGCCGCCCTCCGCCGCCGGCTGCCGCCGCTCGCCATCGTCGCTAAAATGCTGTCAAGTATTTTTTTTAATATTTTAATAGAATTATATGATTTGGCATGTTTTGAGGGTTTTTTGTTATATATTTTGAAGGTTTATGTTTTCAAATGTTTTTTATAGATGGAACGAATGTTATGATAATGAAGATGAACTACAATCATTTAGGCATAAGGCACGACAACAAGATAAAGTATACGATGAACGTGAAGAAACCTGTTGGATTCTGCATCTTCGCACCGGTATATTCTATCTGAAAGGTCATGAAGGGGTGATGAATGAAGTTTCTGATGGTGCTGCAATCTTTGCATCCAGTTATTGGCTTAGGAACAACGACATGTATCGAGTTTAATTACTCTTATCAATATTTTAGGACGACAATAAACGTTACATTTAAAAGATACATTTTAGTCTATACATAATTATTCTAGGTGTGTCATATTTTAGTATGTTTATTTTAGACGTGTTATATTTTTGACATGATTAGATTTTCATTAATCTCTATTAGCTGGATCCTTAGTCTTGGGCTCAAGTCTTATATATCTATATCTATACTTTTATACTACATTATAAAGCATTTTTCACACATTCTTGAAAAGAGTAGGATATTGAAAGTTGAAAAATATACAAGCCTTGGAAACTAAATGTACAAGTCTTAAAACTAAAAATCTTGATATTAAATGTGTAACGAAAAACTTAGAAATGTACAAGTTTTGAAAACTAAATGTACAAGCTTTAGAAACTAATAATCTTGACATTAAATGTGAAATTTGATGACTTGACAAAAATATCTTGACCGGATTTAATAACATTAAATGTGTGATTGGTAACTGATTTGTGATATGAAATTCTTTGTGGCTTATAAATACAAGTTGACCCATTTTTCGACCAGAACCGGTTGAACCTGTTGGGTCGAACCGGGTTTCAAAACATTATGTTTTATCTCCAAACCATCAAACTTTTATTATTTTTTGTTTATAACCTATAAACTTTTATCATTACAATTATTTACTGCTATGAATTCTCGCCGCTATGCGCGGATACTCGTCTAGTATTATATAAAAGTAAGATAGAAGACAGATAGATATAGATATAGATGTCACTTGATGTTATTAGTAGTACATTTTTTATTCCTAGTTTCATATAATTTTACTATAAGAATAGCATATGCTCATATTAGTATTATTTTTTTTTTTTGAACGGCGACTTTTATTAAGAAAAACTAGCAAGGAGCTAGAAATTACAAAGAAATAAGAGACGGGTTTTTATACCAATCGTCCAGCTAACAAAGTATAGCATCTATACCGACACCATCAAAAAGACCAACAATAAACACCTCAAAAAACGTGCACCAAATATTTGGGATGGCCTCAGAACAGACTACTTATAACGGAAAATTCCATAGAAGCCCCCACATCAACAAAAAAAAAACCTTGGAACAATGCTTATATTATCTTCTTCGGACAGTTTAACATTAACGATCCAAGACCTCAATCTCCGTAAGAGTAATATCCATAAAAGGCACGTCCACCACCGATTTATAATTTAGAAATCTCTTTGCCTGTTACAAGCGAAGAACAAATATCATTGTTTCAATCCCGACACACGTTTCCACAAAAAGAACTTCAATTACTATACCGGCACCTTCTTGAAATGTTAAACTAGTAGGAAATGAGTTCGTCATAACCTTCCAAGCGAAGGTGTTCACTTTGTTGGAACATATCGAACCACCTAGTCTTTTAGATCACCTTTCGAAGTAATCGCGAATCTACTCAATGTTTCTTGACGAACCAACGGTATAAGCCACCAAATAATTGTTCAATGTCTCAAGACCATGACTCAGAGACTGAGTAAGCACCAACAGGGTAATCACTTTCGCTAACTCTTCAACTTTAGTAAGTTCAGCCCAACTACGAGTCACTCTCGGATTGTCTACAAAACGAATGGTAAAGACTAGGATGCGCAAGATATAGACCTACTGTATTTTTGTTTGCTGTTTTCGAGAGCATAACGCTCTAGGGAATCAATTCTTAAGCTTGCCGCCCATCACACCCACATGTCATCCAGAATAAAGTCGAAAGGGGCATTCCAAGTTTTCTCTTCATGAACAAAAGCATTTAATACCCCTTTTCCTCAAGCCACCTAACCTCTTTAATTATATTTTATCCAACATGAATTAGCTCCTTGTAACCCCGAAATCTCATCAATCTTTCCATTGGCTCCTTGTATAGCCTTGATAACACTAGACCGAAAGCGTAGGCTCATAGGGCTAAAAATCTCCAAACCCATTTAAATATCCAATTCCTCTCTTAAGACATAAAGACAAAAATACCATAGACCACCGTTACTTTAGAGCAAGATGCCTTTCTTCCATTGAACCCACAAGCGTTTTTAAGACCGCGAACACTCATGACATTGAAGAATTACTTTCGAAGAGATTCCAGAATTTGATGACACCTTAGGAGACTTTAAACATTGAATGTGAAAATAGGCATCAGCCAAGTACAAACGATTGATTAACATTAGGCCGCCCTCACAAATCGATAACATTTTCATCTCCTCTTGATAGGACGTCTTCTAATACTAATCAATAATGTCCTTCCAAGATTGATTTTATTCATGTCCCCCTCCAACCATAAGAACCTAAGATATAAAAAAGGAGCTTTAAGAACAAGACATATCCGAATTGGTTGCCGCAAACGAGAGGACTTTAACTATTATCAAACATCAATGCCCATGATTTTGCTTTTGCAACATATAGGATTTTAAACCAGAAACCTTAATGAAGAACAATCAAGAACATGATAAGAGAAGTTTAATTACTCTTCGCAACCATTTCACCTATAAAAACCGCATCTTCCGCATAGGAACATTTGCGAAAGATTAACCAAACCACCAACATCGATACCATGAACATACCCCAGCATCAACCAAGGCGAGGCTAGAAATGAAATATGGAGACTTCCATGATAAATAAGAATAAAAAGGAGATAAACGGATCACTTAGTTTAAGACCTCTACCAAATGAAACTCGTCCGTTGGACTACCATTGAATAATAATAATAGACCCTTTCGAAGAATGAAACAAAACAATGAACCATTTTTACTCCTTTTATTCCACAAACCTAAACTTGCCTAAAACATCATCATAGAAAATCCCACCTTAACCGAGAGGATCATATGCTTATTTCAAAGTCCACTTTGAAAATGAATAGTTTGTTTTTTTCATTCTTCTTACACCAGACATAGACTCATTAAAATAAAAGTCCCATCAAGATTATGCCCTATCTTTAATTGAAAGCCGATCGAACCCACATTAAAATAATTCCCCCCAAGTACATCAACAAGACGATAGGTTTTTTTTTTAAAAAAAAAACAATCTTAGCAAATGATTTTTATATATGCTACCAATGATGCTAAGTCGGCTCTAAAAACCTTAACAAGATTAGCATCCGGAATTTTTCGGAATAAGGCAATGAAGATGAATCACACCCTTGGGTGTAAATCAGAAAAATTATAAAAAAATCCCGTCACCGCTTCACAAACATCCCTATCCACAAGATGCAAAAGTGTCTGAAAAAAAACCAAACTGAATCCATCCGGACCCGGGGCTTTGACGTACCATGAAACATTCCAAACCGATTTCTAATTTCATCATTAGGAAACCTCCCTCTCCATATGATCACTTTGCTCATGAGAAATCTGATTAGGAAAGTCAAGACTAATAGAAGCAGTAGGTTTGTCCGGCTTACCAAAACGATTGGCAAAATGGTCGAAGAACTCTTTCTTGACATCATTCGGGTTTTCAATCCAATTACCACAACCTTAACCCCCTAAAATTTTGAATATTACGCCCTTTTGTTTATGATACCATGAAAAAAATCAACACCGAATTCCCTCATCTCCTACCTTCTACCATGGGCCCATGTTAATATTTAGCCTTTTGGCCTCTTTCCTCGATTCTAAATAATCTATCCTTTTGGATTTGATGAAGAATAGCTAACGAAAAATTTGACCAGCTCTTCATTTCCCAACCATCTATCGAATATCCAGGATCAATTTCCTCCAACTGTTTTTTAAGTCTAAGCTAATCGTTTTTCCGGGATCCCCGCATTACTCTTATTCCAATACGAATCTGATTCTTCAGGCATTTACGTTTATTCATCAAACTTAGAAAGAGATCATTATTCCCCAACCATAGGGACGTCTTTTTTTCAAAGAGTTTTCTCACCACAAAAGTGTTAAAGAAGACCATCCATCTCCACAGTCTCAAAGAGCAATGATCGGAAAAAACGAAATGGAGTAGGGCCATAATCGTAACCATTTTCTTTAAGAAGAATAGGCCGATGATCCGACAAAATCCTCCAATGTAACATCTGTAAATGTTCGTGCTAGCCACTAATAACACTCACCGAAAACCACGAATCTAACTAACTGCTCATCATTGTTGCGGATCCTATGACACCAAGTAGAAGCGACATCCACCTAAGATAACTTTCACACAATCCCGAATCCAAAAATAAAAGAATTAAATCTATAGCACCATGTGATTAAAATGAGTTCCAACTATCTAGATTTGACATCGAACCTCATTAAAATCCCCCATGCAATAATAACATCCCCGTTCCACTTTCTACCGTCGAAACGAAGAAAGAAAAAAAAAAAAAAAAAAAAAAAAAAAAAAAAAAAAAAAAAAAAAAAAAAAAAAAAAAAAAAAAAAAAAAAAGAAAAAAAAAAAAAAAAAAAAAAAAAAAAAAAAAAAAGAGAAAAAAAAAAAAAAAAAAAAATCCCAAAGAGCTTGTTTTTCTTTACCCTCTTGAGGAGCATACACACCTATAATCATCATATTCTTTCCCGTTATACCTCCTCTACCTCTAGATAATCACAAAATAAATCAGACACCGTCACACCTGTTTTTGCCAAAAAAGAAATTAGATCCCGCGATACGCAAAGTCATACATCCCTAATTTTCAACGGGTAGGCCTCACTATACACATAATCAAAGAACCGAATTCCCCCCAACACTGTTTCACACAGAATCCTCAACTTTTCCATTTTTTGTTTTCTTGTATAACAAAAAATTCACATTATTTTTGATACTAAGATCTTTAACCCAATCTTTCTTGGCCTTTTGGGCAAGCCTTGTATAATTTTAAAGATAGAAAATTTCATCTAAACCTTCTTTTCTCCTTGTGTTCCAATGAGTTCTTCAAATTTGCATATTGACTCCTCCATTTTGAATCCCATAACACGTCCAACTTTTATCACATCTTCAAGTAAACCCTCCATGGATCCATCTCCTCCTGTTTCTAAGGAATTTCAGAAACCTTAGAATTGAACCGCTGATAAATACCCATTAGCACTACCTTTAACAATTTATCAACACATCACCTCACAGAAATCATCATTCTGGTCTATCCTTCTTCTCTGATGTGTCATTTTCAAATTATGTGATCAAATGTAAAACCTGGTGGATTGCTTCAAACTAACTTTCAAAAAAAATTGGTATTCTTAATCATCCAATTTATTTTGACGCTTAAGTAGAGAATATAAATTAAATGGGTCTTCCGAAACTTCCTTTTCTTTTTTCGAAAATATACCATCCACGTGATTATTTTCCAGCTCTCCATCTTCAAATAAAGACTCAGGTACTATCTCACCATCACTATGCTCATATTAGTATTAAGTAGTGGCACAAGTTTTTGCACGATTGTTAAATTTACCATCTGATAAGGTCATGAGTTAGTAATTCATACAAATTACCTTATTTTTGTGACGTAATGTAATCAATACTTAACTTTTTGTGACATGAGTTTTTGCGATGTAATTAGTGTGTTATTTGATTCCTAATCTCATAGTAGCCACCACATGGCTAAACTTTTGTAGCCACCACACCCCTTGCTCTAACAAACGTATTTATAATGATCATATATATTTTCATGGTAATCTTACGCTCTAATCTGGTGCCTCATACATGTTTCTGTTATGGGTTTACTAGCTTGTCGTTGTGGTTAACATTGTTTTTTAAACATGTTCTTGTTATGGGTTTATGAGGATATAAAGTTGTCATTAATAGCAGTTGGAAATTTTAATTATTGGTTTATTTTATTTTTCTTAACAAACAACCCGATAACCCGCAACCCGATAAACCCGATTTCTATAGGGTCGGGTTGCGGGCCAATTTTTATTTTTTCAAAACCTGATAAACCCGACCCAGTAAGCCTCAAACCCGACACGATAACCCGATTGACACCCCTAACTGCATTAGTGGCAGTTGAGTATTCTAATATTCTTTGTTTGCAAGCCATTAGTAAAAGCACTAAATTTGATTCCTAATTTGACGAATATGTAAAAGCTGAAAGTCATGAACTTGTATACACAACGACGATCAATTGTAAATTTGATTATCATGTCTCGATCTTCCTATTTCACCAAGAATTATGTCCATGAATAGCACTAAATTTATTGGGCTATATTAATAATAGTTGACATTTTTAGAAGTATTTACAAGTTTTTATCTCATACACGCATACAAGTGTCTTACATGTTTTGCAATGTAATTCATACGTTATTCTATGAAGGTAAATTTTCTATCTTGTTTTTTAACTTTTATGTAGTGAACATAATAATGATTATCTTATTACAACAGCATGTTGTATCACTTTGAGCAACTTTTATGAAAACTTGTAAGAAGTCTTGAATCCCACATCGCTCAAATAATAGAAATTTTACTTGTTTATATATTGTTGTGTATATGGTATTCGTAAGCTGCTATTAGTATTAAGTAGTGGCACATACCTCGTGAGATTGTAAAAACATACAATCTTACATGCTTTGCGCCATTAATTAATACAAATTCTCGCCTTTTTGGGACATTATTAGTGCTCCGTAAAATTTCTTTTGCCACATTATTAATACTCCTTACAAATTCCCGACTTTTTGCGACATTATTACTACTCCATAGTATTCCTAATTTAATTATGCGACATTATTTGTACAAATTCTCACCTTTTTGGGACATTATTAGCGCTCCGTAAAATTTCTTTTGCCACATTATTAATACTCCTTACAAATTCCCGACTTTTTGCGACATTATTACTACTACATAGTATTCCATTTATTTATGCCGACATTATTTGGTTTACCGTAGTACTTTGAGACATTTAACTTAGTTACCGCATAGTACATTATCTGATTCCTACTCTATTTGACATGCTCCATTATTAGCACTTGTAGTACGTTATCTGATTTCCTAAATTTAATTAGTTCGTTACTTGTTGCGTATAATAGTTTTAACATTTATTTGATTCTAATTTTGATGTTTATTAGTACGTTACCTTGTTCATTATTGTAAGTAAACAAGTATAGATTATTACTCAAAAAAAATAAGTCACAACCAAACAGTCTCTAAGCCGCTATATGTGAAATGTGGTATGTAATTTGATTATTAGTTGATACGAGTTAGAAAATGACCCGCGCGTTGCGGCGGGGGCTAACATGTTGGTGCGTCGTATAGGCACTACAGTTGTTCTTTTGCTTTACAAAATTGTAAGAGTAACTACCATATTTCTTAATTTACTCGGAAATGCACAAACCATCAACAGTTTCAAGATAAACATGTTGGGCCATATAACATGTAGCATATTATATGGGACAATCATTGTGAAACTGTCCGACAATGAGCTAAGCTATATAGCAGTTTCAAGATAAATGGTAGAAGGTTTCACGCCAGGATGTTTAACATGTGAAACTGTTATATTCTAAATATAAGTATCCCTCTACTACATGAGCATAAACCATATAACAGTTTCAAGATAAACATGTTGCAATTATAACAAATATACAAAGTTTGTTACGTGAAAAAATCAATACCTTTGATGCTCACAAACTCATAGTTACAGAATCTCTAAACAGTTAAGTTAAAAGATGTTTAAGTCAAAGATATAAAGTAAAGATGTTTATATCAAAGATTACTACATAAGGCCTATGACTGTAGTGAGTGTGAAATTGGGGTTCTCTTTGGCATGTCAATTCAGATCACAAACCACTTTTCTGGTCAGACTTTGCCCTCTCCAATAGCATTCATGATTACTCCTCATCAAAGGCCTTTCTTTTGGTAGCTTATCAGTGCATGAATGTGCAATTTCTTGTAGCACAAATTTACAGTCACCTCCTTTTCCTAGATGCAAAATGTATTGTTGCAGCAAATCCTCTTTTGTTCATCTGATCCTAAACCCTTTTTACTATATCGACCTGATCGCCACAAATGATGGATACTAACTTGGTTGTGAACCTGCAAACATCTCACAAAAGCACCAGACGCCAAAAAACTGTTATATTGTAAACAATTTCTACTACTTAAGGAATCAATGTAAGGGCTTACAAAACCTGTTCTGATCTAATTCTTTTTTCAGATGCATAGTCAGATTGCGACTATTCCTCGGTACGGAAGGCATGGACGGCAGATCACAAAGCTACATAAGTATATCACCTAAATCAAGAGTAAAGTATATATATGCAGAGGATCATAATGATTAAGTTATGCATGCACCCAGAATTACCGCAATCTTTACTAATAGGTGTCTGACTTGCAACGTGATGAAACATGCAAAGAAACTGTCATTGGTTTCTCAAATCCCTGGCCGGATTCTGTTCACGTTTCTTTGATAACTGCCTTGTTGTGAATGCAGCGGTCTGCAAATTACAATCAGAGGTATGTGCGTTACAATCAACTTTCTGCTGCGCCACTTCCTAAATTCCTCGTTAAGCTTCCTATTGCATCAATTTACTTCACTTTCTTAATCACATGTAAAGGAATCACAAAATATATAGTTTCATTTCAAAACATAGTTATCACTAACTTAACTATTTATTACTCATGAAAAAGGGTTCTAGTTAACGATATCAGCACAAAATTAGTAGCTCAACACATGATAAGCGAAACACTAAAATATAGCTTTTTCTTAAGAGCACTGAAACATAACTTTAAAGAAAAAACCAAAAAGGTAAAGAAAGAAAGTTGTACCACGCTTCAGTGAGATGAGTAAAAAGGGTCATTAACATAGAAGTACCGAATGAGATGTAAACAGGAATTCCTGCAACTTTTAGCAGGAATAAACGATAATAAACATGGAAAGTTCAAACTAAGAAAAAAACGCAATCTCTAGTTATCTATACAGTCTTATAAAATTATTCTTCGCTATAATTGTAGACATCCACGCCTAGTATATATGATCAAAAGACAAACCTGAATTCTCTGTAATATTACATTTTAGTTTGAACTATTTAATTCCTCCAAGATATGATCACACTCTCAGGGAACTGTCCCAAAAATCATTAGGTATTTAAAAACAATTGACCCTTTATAAGTTGTATGTCGTTTCGAGATAACTGAACACCTTAAAAAGCAAACTATCAATAAGCTTCTCTTCTGGGTCACTAACAGAGCTTATATGGTATTGGATGAATGCTAAAACGCTGAGAGAAACTTTAGAAGGTGGCTCCTTTCTCTGCTTGGTGTTTGTGCGTAGGGCTGCTTCACTTTCTTATTGGTTGTTTACTGAATACCTGTTACAAAAATGCAATCGGCAAATGTAAGGGTAATCAAGTACGGTTAAACAGTGATTACGTAGAGCCGTGCTGCATATTCGGCTAGAGTTTGCGATTTCACATATAGTGTACGACAATCAGAGAATATACACGTATAACTTCACAAACCTGTATCAGCAAGGTGAGCCAATTGGTTGTTAGAAGCAATGGCCTGAAAAGCAGCTGTTATTTGTTTTTAGGTACCTGTAATACCACAACAAAAACATAGACATAAATACCACAATAACACACATATTAATATTTGTATTTTCAATTATAGTATCAAAAATATATATAAATACTAATCAAATAGTCGTATTTTACAACAAATTAAAGATTAGAAAATCATAACCAATAAACAGTTCAATGAAAATCATAATATCTATTTAATTTTAAACCCGAGATAAGATAAAGTTATTAAAATTACTAATTTTTTTTATACCGGCTTAGTCTTGAAACTAACCCAATTGAATAATCTAAAATCCGTCAAATTTTAAACGTTTGAAATGTAAAATTAATCATAGCTATAAATTACAGTTATGCATTATAAACATATGAATATCAAACTAAATTCAGGTAACAAATAAGTTTATCCTACATATCTTTATGTATTTTTGTCAATCCATCGTGCGCTGATCGGTTGTCTACTCCCGTATATTTTTTTGTACATGTGTTGTGTGAAGATTCTTGTGTGGGGAATTGCCGCAAACAACAGCAAGCGGAAACGGTTTATGCACTGTCATCTAATAAGTATCTCTTATATTCCAATAGCTCCATTTTTGTGATATATAGTAATCGCTAGAAAGAGAAATGTGAAGCTAGTTCAATACATAATGGGTCGATTAGGGAATCAAGTGAAATGAAAGTGCTTATAAGAAAGCTACACGTAGCATCAGTACATTCCAACCATCTTTAAACAAACAACGAAACAACCCACAACACAACAAAGGAAACAAAACAAAATTTACCCAGAAATGTATCCCATACGCTCTTCTACATATGGGCATAAGGGCGTATGGCCTGTTTTATATTTTTGCGAGAAACCAATATCCAGGCCAGTAGGTCTTCTCCTCCAAAATAGAAGGATTTATGCTATACTCGACCCATATTTTACTCGTTTATGATTCTACTTATGACATACCAAATAACCACATTAGGTTAATCACACGCTTACCGCAATCACACCATAAACACATGAATTTATAACCGCACGTCTATTTGGCGAGTTATAACGAAAGTCGTTATCTTTCAAACTAACCATTATGCCTAATACAAACACGACTGTCATAACAGATCCATAAATCAAAGACCTAATTAACTACCTTAACCTGAGCAAAAACTAAATAGATAAAGGCAATAAAAGGAATGCCACCAGAATTTCCGAATGGCAGCAGCCTTTGCTACACTTGTAACAACCCCCAAAATCAGGTAGCAGCGGAATAGTAACATTGGGGTGCTACTTCAAGTACAACAAACAAGATAT
>BQNB010158544.1:2385-15018 GCA_026074375.1 Tanacetum coccineum
TTATATCATATATAATACGAATGCATGAAATAAACTCATCAATATATATCATGATTGTTATATATGTATAAAAAATAAAGTATTTTTACAATGAAAGTATATATTACTACCAACAAGTATCTAAGTAAAAAGGTAATTTAAAAAAAAAAATTATAATTATTATGTATTTTAGAGTTGTGAATTTATATTAAATAGTTATTTGTATATATATAACATATTTAAGGTTTATGAATGATATATATGTAATTTTAAGTTTAATTCGGATATATATGCAATTTTTAAGCTTTTAGAAGGATATATATGCAATTATAAATTTCAGTTGGATATATATATATACAATTTTGAGCTTTTGGAGGGATATATATGTAATTCCCCATTCAAAATAAGTCGCGTGGTTTGATGCGGTTTTTATAAAATCGAACCGCAACCGTACTTGTGATTTTTACGAAAATAGAAACCGAATCACGCCACATTTTTTATTTCTGTTTATTTATTTATTTATTTATTTTTGTCTTTCAATATGTATACTAGCTTTAGAACCGGTAGAAAGTTTGGTTAGATAATGAATTTCTACAATTATAGGAGCTTGATTTGTGCATCTCTTCGTATTAATGAGAAAACCAAATGAAAACGACCTTGTTTAGTTTAAGCACGAAATATTAAAGCACAAATAAACTACAGCCGTCAATCCCTGAACGAAACGACGTTTGCACCGCCTAAACGCGTCTTTGGTCTAATTCGAGATCTTAAACGATTCAATCAAACATTACAACCTCACGTCGTTGCAATGGGTAAAACGTAATCGTTTGTTTCGCTATTGTATAAAGTGGTATAATAATTAATGAATAATACAAAGCATCCGCATAGATTCTAGTGCAATTAACCAATTGAACTCGTTGGAAGCTCGAGTCATTTAAAAAGTTCTTTATTAAGTCGAAATTGATGCGCTCACTAGTGACTTTACTACAATAACTTTGAGATAACATGATTATCTCTTAATTCCTAACGGGAATGGAGGTTCGTAATCGAAGCATAAGTGTAAATGATTTCTAATTAACAAAAATGTTTAAAAGTATCTACTTTATCTATAAGAGATCGAAGTTAGATAAAAGTTTACGATCTTAACTTGTCATAAATGGTGCATTGTTTCTGTTGCTCTAACGGAATAAGTCCCTACACTTTTTTTCACAGATCGCCTCCCCCTTGATGTTATTCCCCCCTATCGGTTTGGTCATTGACTAATTTTTCCGTTGGTTTTGACTTTTAATAAACTGAAATGGCCAATCAGCCCTCAGATTAAAGTGTTATTTAAATTGGTGCCTTATGGTTGTGGTGAGATATCTAATTAAGTTTCATTTCTTAAGTTTTTTTTTTACTTTTGTATTATTACTATATTATTTTATATAATTAATTATTTATTGTCTTATTTATTATATTTTTTTCTTAATTTAATTATTATTTCTAATATTAATATTTTATTATTTATTTATATTATAGTTTTTAATTTTTAATTTATTAAATTTTTTATATTATTATTATTGTTATTATTATTACTATTATTTTATATTTTTTTATATCTGTTTTGGTACGTACAAAAAACTTTAGAAAAAACATATAAAAACATGACAAAAGATGGAAATTACTGAATAACGTAAATATACTTATGAAAAACGAATAAAAAACAATGATTAAGGCGTACGAAAATGGTATAAAACGATGAAAACATATAAACTTTAAGAACTATACAAAGAAACAAAACATAAAAAATATAAAAACGGACCAAACGTAAAATAACGTATGGAAACAGATGAAAAATAACAAAAACGGACAAAATGTACAAAAACGTAAAAAAAACGTATAAAAATGTTTCGAAAACGCATAAAAATGAATTAGGATGAAAACGTACCAAATGTACAAAATGGTATAAAAACATAAAAGGAACATATAAAAAAGTTTAAATTTTAATAGAAATAAAATAATAAAAAAATCACGCAACAAACCACAAGGACCATTTACGAAACACTTACGAGGGTATATATGTCATTTCTAGCATCCAAACCAGCAATTAACGGTCAAACTAACGAAAATAATGGTCAAGGGACCAAACCCGATACGGGTCAAAACCATGAGGAGAGGATCCGAAAAAAAAATGAGGGACCATTTTCGTTAAATCTGACATACCACGAGGACCATTAATGCAATTAACTCAAAGTTTAAATTACACAAAGTTATGGGGCGTCTATGTCGGCTTACATAGCTGGATTGCTAATTTGGTTTCCGGCTTATGTTTTATAAGTCTATTGTTTGTGTGTGTTTTTAAAAACTTTTCACCTAATATAAACGTATCATGTCATAAGTACCTAAAAACTAAAAAGTTTCAAAATAAACCACAAAAAATAGATATAAGCACTCACGATCAAGGAGGCCTTTTTGTTTTTATTCCCGTCCGCATCCACAGCAACGAACCAACAATCGTCGTTGTTTGTGCTAGAGGAACACTAAAATGACACACCATAAGTATTGGGTGTTATAATAAGTTTTGTTAGTAGAAGTTTAAATATTAATAGAAAAGTTTGCGTTAGCCACATCACTAAATGACGACACTAATAATTTACTGCACCCAACTCACGATAATAGCTTTACAAAACGTAACAAAACATTGGCCGTTTTGTGTTTAATTCTCCCAAATTCGTAAAGGTCAGTATTGTTGATACCCCAAACCTAGATCATTTCTTAGTTGTGCTAAGGTTAAATTTACCTGATAAATCCAAAATAACTTGTTGTAAAACTTGTATATATATATAGTGTAGCGAATCTACACTTAAGACCTCTAGAAGTATAATCAATGAAACTAAATCTTGAACAATACAGATATATCCAAACACTCTAAATATTATTAGATTTAATAATACAATACTCTTATCTCTAGTACTGGGTTAACCAACCTGAAGCTTTTCTCAATTGCGACATTTGACAGACTAAAAAAACTGATAATGATACGACTGAGAAAAAGCGTGTTTTTGTAGATCTCTATAATCCCAGGAGCCTCCTTTTATAGTAGCAAGGAACCTAGTGGCTTACAATGAAATTCCAAAGATATCTCAAACATTTCTATAACATAAACGTAATCGTTCTATAATAAATTCATATGTATATCTTGTACAAAAATGATCTTCACACTGTACATCACACGCTTTCTTGTTCTACCAAGACAAGCTTTACTCTTTAATTCGTCTTATCCTTCTTTACAGAAAGTCTTCAAACAATTGTAATTCGTTCCAACCGCAACACAAGAAACTAAAGCAGAGTAACATTATACTAGCAGTACTAATATACACTCACATTATTAACTTGTACAGCAGTCTTAACTTTATAGCTACTAGCAGCACTAACTACTAGCTTATATTTGAGTCTTCAACACAACCCCCCATCTTAACTTCAATTAAACACATAAATTTAATGCTATCATACTAAATTATACTAACATATATACTAGCATTTACATTCATACTACAAGTACAATCCACTTAGCATAATTTCCATTAGTACTAACACACTAACTTCTAAGAATCCATGAATTCTTTTTAAGTCCAATACAATCCTCACCCTAAACGTTATGTTCTTCTGCTGAAATCTTCAATTTCTCTTTAAAAAGTCTTCATCCTACCTTCATGAAAGATGCAGTCAAACATTCATAACCTTTATGCTGTTTCACATATACTTAGCAGGTTGATACACATCTCATGTTTGATGACTACGAGATTAAGTTTCGTTTAGCAAGAGGTGGGCGATGGTGATTTGGGTGAGGGAAATATCTCTTTTCAACCAACAGTAAAAATGTAAATTATAAAACCTTACAAAGTGAACTCCAGATGAAACAATCAGACTTCCAAATGTCAGCCCTAACGTTAAAATTCTCCATACATCACTTCTTTTGTCTGGTTCAAAACATAACGTTTTAAATCTCCCTACCAACACTTTTTTTCAATCTCATTGTCAGCTTGAACACCAACTTATGCTTTACTATCCTCCAAGCTTCTAATCTTCTCTATCTATTCCTTGTTGCTGCTAGCATAAGAAATCTCTTAGAACGTCCATCTCTCTTATCAACTAAAATGTACCAACATACCCTCCTTTATGAAGCTTAAAATCATAATCAAGAATTTGTAGCAAAGTGTAGAGCATCATTGCTATATCTTCACCCTTTTTAGATCATCAAAGGCTTCTTTAGCTCAGCTTCACTCAATTGCATCAACTTCCCGCTAACTCTTTTTCTTCCTCTACTTTTGTTCTTAGAGATTCTTTCTGTTTTCTTTCCCTGCTCAGTTCCTTCCAAGCAGCTTCTTTCGCTCCTTTAGTGTTTCTCTCTAACCGTCTTCCTTGTTTCTTTCTGTGATTTCCCACTACGCTAGCAACGGGGTGGGTTTTCAAACTAAGAACACCGGTCGTTGGTTGTGATATCCTACTAGGGAGCGAGGCCTAGGTAGGTGTTCAAACTAAGCAACGCATTCCTAGCTTTAAGAACTTATGATTATAATGATGAAGATGTTGCAAAAAGTTCTACAGTTAAAATCTCGTTCTTTAAAATCAAGTTACAAGGTCCTAATAAGTTGTTGCTTTGAGTCATGATTCATCTTGAATCACGACTATGGAAATAAGTTGATCTATGGTTGAGTTGAAATGAGTACACACATTTAAATCATATATTCATGTTGGGAGTTAAAAGTTCACAAGTCATAAGTATGAGTGCTTAGCATTTAGACTTATATTGACAAATGATCTTGTTTAATTGCTTGGTTTGGAACTAGTGAAAAATCGGGGACGATGAATTTATCCGTCAGGACATCCGTAGATTATTCTATGGGCGTTTCTCATTCTATGATCCCAATGTTGATATAATAAAGGAAGTCAAACAGGAAGTCGAGAAAAGAAAAAGGAAAATCCAAAAATATTAGGGATAGTTAGTGTATAGATAAAAAATGGTGAAAACGGGACTTGTCGAAGCTTTTGATTCTTTAGTTTCCCTTGACGAACACTTAGCTACTTTTCAAAGTTATTAGTCGAGGGGGATTGAGATTCTTAGTTTTCGTAAATGTTTACTTCATAACATTGCGTGAGGACACGGCAATACCTTAGTATGGGGGATTTTGGTATGTGTTTAATTACACATACCTTTTACCTTTAAAAACGAGCTAAAATAACCAAAAACGGACTTAAAATGCCAAATATACGCTTGTTTTGCTAATTGTATTGTGCAGGAACGGATAACTAAGAAAAGGACGAAAAACGAAGCCAAAACGACAAAACCGGACTCGGAATGGAAAAGTAGGAAAAGACAAAGTCAAAGTCCAAGACCAAGCCTGAAAAAAGTCAACCCAAGTCAACCCCGAAGCCAAAAGTCAAGAAATATAAGTTTAGGGACTTAACTTGTAAATCCCTAAACTTATATTTATACAAGAAAGGAAAGAAAAGAAGAGAAGGGTGAAAACTGCCAATTTGGCAAAGTTATACTCCAAGGACCAATTCTGCCAAGTCCATAGAGTTATAACACACAAGGACGTGTGATGCAATTAGTCTTATAACTTTTGGGGACTATTCCTGCCAAGTCCCCAAAGTTATTTAACCACAAGGACGTACGGTGCAATGATATATATAACTTTGGAGGACCAAAGCTGTCAAAACCCCAAACCCATGCCCTGTCACCCCCAACCTTTATAAACTTTTTTTCCCGCCATTTTCAATTCCCAACGAACTCACGGGTTAACCACCAAACCATGGGATAAAACTCTCCCCCTCAACCCACTAACTCCCTTATCACATGTGGCCATGCCAAGTTGGCGATCCTACACTTCCCAATATCAATCCAACGACTATGATGAATCCAAAAGAAGCACAAATGGAAACCAATGGCTGAGATGATGCTTGGACTCTCTCCTCACAAAGAAAACACAACAAACACAACTGCTGAACCTCTCACAAAAGAAACACATAAGCAAGGAATGAAGACTTAGCTTAGTCTAGTATAAATAGGACCCTTTTGTAAGCCAAAAGGATATTCTAGCTTATTGTAGTTTAATTGTAATTCAAATTAAGTCATTTTAGTCCTTTAAAAGCTTATTGCAACTGTTCTTTCAGCTTTGTATTGTTTTTAAGAATTAATGAAGCAATGAGGTTTTTTATGTTAAAATCCAATTGTTGAATTCCAAGCTCTCAAGTTATTAACCAATGCTTAATTGTGTTTTAAAAGCTTTCAATATAGCTTAATGATAAGCTGTTTTCACTAAGTAACTTAAAAAAGTTAAGTAGTTAAGAAGAAATAAAAAAAATTCACCCAAAAATACCACAGCTTACTTTTTTGGATGATAAGCAAACAAAGGATGTGCTTATGGACATTACCAGCTTATCTTTGATAAGCTGGAGCTTGTAGACAAAGCTCTTAAAGAGCTTATTTGCCCTTGTTTAGAGCAAAGGGCTTTGTAAGTCCTCTTTTCTTCATTTTAGCTTATTTACTTGCATTTGCTTATTTACTGCTTATTTATGCTTATTAGTCATGTTTAATGCTTAAAATCCAAGTCTTGTAGTTTAGAATCTAATTGTGCAAGTTTTCTTCAAAACTGTCACTTTTAGCTTTTGTAAACTGTTGGATTTTTAATTTGCTTATTTTAGTGCTATTTGCTATTTGTCCTTGTGCTATTTGTCTTATATTGATGTGTGATTATCTTTTGTTGAGTCCCCGTTAGGAATTATGAATTTCTAGTTCCTACTGTTCCTACTGGCAGTACAAAGTTCCTACTGGTAGTACACAGTTCCTGCTGGTAGTAAGATTTAGATTTAGTCTTCCTGGTCTTTTGGAAAGTATTAAACGACATTCCCTTGTCCTAAATCTCCATAAAACAGCCTTAAAAAGCCATTTCAATACTTAAAGGGGTGTTTGGGTTAAGACCCAAAATGGGTCAAAAATGTCTAAAATTTCCTATTTACGGTTTGTTTCAAACCAATTTTTGATCTCACTTTTAGTTATTTTAACATAGGTTTTAGGTTATGATTTTTTGAGCATAAGCTCATTGGAGGGTGAACTAAATCTGTTTGAGGTTTGTTTAAAGTTTTGAGCTTATTTCAGTAGCTTATTTTAGGTCTAAAAGTGCTTATTCTCATTAAAATCCAAAAAATAGTAGTGTAGTCATTTGTGCTTATTGTGCTTATTTCAGTGGCTTATTTAAAAAAGTGAATAGGTGGGCTTAATAAGGACTCTCTCTCTACAATAAGTGAGCTTATTTCTAAAAGCCGAACTTTTCAGCTTGGCTATTGGTTGATTTTAGCTTATTTTCATTTTGGCTTATTTAGGAAAATTTTGGAGTTTACTACTTTTTGATGCAAATTGAGTTAAGTTAAGTTGTGTTTGGTTGAAAAAGCTTTTTGGAATCAGATTAAGCAACATATAAGCTTTCCGAAACATCTCTCCTTTTTGAATTTGAGCTTATTTTGAGTTTGTAGTGTCCAAAATACCAAAAAGCCAAAATGAAAGGCACTTTCCTTTCCCCTTTCTCTGTCCCTCCTCTCTTCTGCAATCAGCAAACTATGAAGACCCTTTTTTTGGCTTATTGAGTGCTTATTTTTATAAGGTGTCTTTGTTAAAGTTGCTTAAAAACATGTTGTGAACAACTTTCGTGTTTTGCGTTTTGGCTAAAAACGACTTTTTAAAATCAGCACTTTTTGGGGACTTGGACTAAAATCGGGATTGGGGTTCAGGGTAGGAAAAAAAATTAATTTTGGTCTTTTGTCACAAATAGTCCCTGTCGTTAGTCCATTGTTAGTCCTTGTTAAGTTTTAGTTTAAATATTAGTTAGGTTTAGTTTTAATTAGTTATTAAGTCTTTAACCATTAGATAAAATTTGGGGCTTTTAATTTTGTTAAATTTCTGCACTTTTTCTCCACTTAGTGTAATTTTTATAAAAATTTTAGGTTAATATTTTTAGCTCTAGGATTATTTTTATAGTTTTTAATCATTTAAATCTTAAAAAATTCATAAAAAATAAAATATTAATCAGAAAAATATAAACTTTTTTTTAAAAATTTTCTTTTTTCATCTATTTTGCAGGAAAAATATAAAAACTTCTGTAGGATTAATTTTTCAAAAATTTTATTTGACTCGTTTTTGGGTCAAACGACCTCCGTTTTTAGTCTAGTTTTTTTTAAACTTCGTTATTTGTCATTTAGAATCTATTTTAGCTTTTAAATTTGTTTTAGGGTTTAATTTGCACAATTTAGGTTTTTAGCCCTCGTTTTTCATGCCCGTTTTAGGTTTTAAGTTATATAGCTTTCGTTTGTAGGTTTTATTTAATCATTTTTGCATACTTAACTTGTAGAAATAGAAAACCAATCATACATTTGTCATATTCAAACATCAATCATCAATCCGTCATTTGATTTTCCATTTAAGCCTCGTTGGGACAAAACGACCCGGGAATCATACTTCCGGCTACATATATATTTTATTTTGGTGAACTTTTGACCACTCCTTGTGTCAAGGTAATTGGTTGAGTGTTTGCTTATATATTATATATATATTATTGACGAATCAAGCAACAATACATTTTTTAGCAACACCTCTTGTAGAAACGATAACTAAGAAAAGAAGAACAAAGTTACATTTATAAGATGTAACTGGTGATGCCAAAAGTATTAACATTTCAACATATAATCGAATACATACTAATATGGTGATCAATCTAAACGCCAACACCACTTTTTCCCTAACTCTCATTGAAAATGCTAATAGCTACTAATTAATAATCTCTCCACTCACTCACAACCACAAAAGATTTTATAGAGAATGATTAGCTATTTCAAACAATGTATTAAAACCATCGTAAGCTAATGTGGGCCATTCACCGCAATGTCAAGCAAGACCCATAACACTTGCCACTAAACACTTGTGGACAACAAACACGGCCTCTTATGATGCAAAATAACATTTGAACGAATAAATGAAAACTAAAAAGCTGTTAAGATTAAACTCCCATTGCATACAAATATTCTTTCTATTATTGACTATGTAAAATTAATAAGTTACAAAAGATTATAACCATTAAGAGGAATGAAACCTTAATAATTGTTTCATAGACAAAAATCGCAAATTGAACAATTACATAATTCATTGCTGCCTAACTAAGGAAGGTATCGAACAATAACACAATTACACATAAATATATCAACCAACAAAATATTTATCATCAATTTAGGTATTCACAGAAAAAAAAACTTACAGGAAAATTGATTACCGATCCTTAAACTCCTCAAGATGATGAAGTGATATTATTTTATAAAGAACTATATTGCTGCTCACCGATCGCATGATCTTTTGCCATGTGTAAGTTTCATAAAGATTTTTCTGGAAGATGGTTTGTAGAGACACGTGTTTAGTGAAGGAGATGATGGTTTTTGTTCAGCACTACATACTCATTAAACATCTTGGGCTAAGATGCTGGATTATACAATGGGCCAAAGTTAGCCCAGCGCCTACCAGCACTATTTTGTCGCGATGCATGATGCGTTTTAGTATATTGATCAATTCTTCTGTTGTCAAAATCCTCCTAAATACTTGAGATTAAAATTTTCAAAACCCTCCTTAGTCAAGACCATCTTCAAATTTGATAATGAACCAAAATCCAAAACTTTTCCGGTCAAAGACAATGAATAATCACACTGAAGAACACAAGAATCGTCAAGCACAATAGAAGGTTTGTTATCGTCATCTCTAGTTTGTTGGAACATCATCTTTTGCTTAACAACACCCACATAAGATGGATGACGATCAAAATTCCCGTTAGCTTTACGTACCTGATCAAAAGCCATGAAATCTTTAGGGTTTGACAACCCTCCATTTTTGTTATTCCCAGCGCCTGAACTGCCCATTTTCTCTCCAAAATTATTATGAAGATTACTATGTTTGTTCAAAGGCTCTCTTTGAAATCTAGGAATATTTGCATGAAGTTTGTGCCGCCCAACCCATACCGTACACAGATTGTTGACCAAGCGCTCCGTATCAAATACCTTAACAAAACGTACAAAACCAAATCTTTTACCTGCTTTTGATCTTCTATTAGGGATGTAGGCATCAACAACCTGATCATACTGTTTGCAAGTATTCCACAAATCCTTCGCGGAAAACACCTCAGGGAAATTAGTGACAAACACAGACGTGGAGATCCTTTGGACCTCATCCTCCTTAGATTGGTTACTTCCCATAATCAATCAGATCCAATAAGCAAAGAACACGAACTCAGGTTAAAAGAAAACAATTTATGAAAATAAATTAATTTAAGGCTCGATTGAGTAAAATTAGGGGTTTGAAGGAAAATAAAATATTAAAAAACAATCAAATCTAATCCCTATGCTCTCAAGGTAAAAAATCGCCTAACACGCTCGTTATGAGATCAATCATGATCTCAATTACAAGAGTTATATCAATCATTACACGAAAAAGGTAGTAGATCAGATCGATTTAGAGATGGAGTTTCATTGTGATTAGCAATGTAAAAGGATCACTTCGGATCAAAACAAGCAGAAAGAATATTTTTAATTTCAGAAAGGATATCTGATTTCATAAAATCGTATATGATTTCATAAAATCGTATATGACTTCATAAAATCATAAAAAAAAGTTCGTCAAAAGTACATAGTGTCGCCCCTCTATAGAAAGATAAATTAATTCTCGTCACGATGATATGTTTTGTTTTGCGTAATGATTAACAGTGTGTGAGATATTTAATTTTTAAAAAAGAGGTGGAAAATGGTTTTTTTTTTTGATGAAAAAATGATTGGCTAGGATTGGTTCATTGGGTCTATGACAAATATTGGGTCTATATTGAACTTTTGGCTCTTCACCTCACAAAATCACAAGATCTCATAAATGGCTTCACAACATAAGCCTGAACAAATCACTGAAGATCATCCACAAATCCCAATAATCATATCCTATCATAAACCTTTCATAAAAATGGTTTATCCAACTATACTTTATCTCACATCTCTCATCTTCCTACTATCACTTCAAAAGCCCTCAAGAATCATTTTTTTAGATTCAGGTTTAACAACATCTGTATCATATACATCCTTTGATACCATCACATAATACACTAAGTGGAAATTCACTATAACCCTCGAACTCTAAGGAAAAAGTTTATACCTACGACCATAACCTTATCACAAACCATTACTGCATTATTCCAAGAGTTTCAACCAATATACAGAAGAAGGATTTGAAGTTGAAGGTAGTGGAGTGTATACCTTTGTGTGAATTATCAAGCTTATTCCAAACTTTGATGAATAACATTCACAACACAGCAAGACCACATTGATTGTTACTGCTTAATCCAAAAAGGTATATATGGGCGTTGAACGGGTAGTTAACGCTTCTATGGAAACCTCAAATAGAGGGAACCTGCCCCTGAAGCATACACAGGAAAGTTGTGTCTAGCGCCAATTTAGGTTGAAGTAAGGGAAGTTCTAAGTATAGATGCGTGACAATATTAAGGATGATTAACCTAATGTGCAAAAAGGATGTTGTTAAGAAAAATCTGAAGACAATGATTATGCTGCTACCGAGTAGAGTATATTGAGAAGGCAATGATAGTTCGAAGATTAGGATTCGAAGTTAAAGATGTTCAGAGATTAGGATTCGAAGTGATCGTCAGGATGACGAAAATAGAGTTGATAAGGGGATGAAGTTGATTTACACCTGCGTCTCGAGATTATTAGGATTGAAGATGAAGTTTGAAAACAATATATCTATTAGGACCACCGAGTTAGACCAACTCTTTATGATATCTTCATTTCTACTAGAGGATTTCGGAAAAGGCATTGTGGTTCCTATTATAGGATCTTCACAGCGACCGCCTGTAAATCCAACCGGTGTTAACATCACGCCATCACTGAAAGCTGGTCAAACGATCCAAGTTATCATTCGTTGATATCTTGAACTGTTATACTGTATGCAGTACCAACATCATTACAACAACATTTACAACAACAAACCTAACCGTCAACAACTTCAACAACTACGGACGCACTTACAACTCAAACATCATACGTAATGAAATACTCATCATCACCATCATCTTCTATCCACTAAGGATCTCGACACTCCCACAAAATGACATCATCTATATAATACCTTCACCATAAAATCTTATCACCTTCAATCTAACCCTCGCCATCAGGATTTTCCCTACCGGGCATATCTTGAGGGGGGAATGTTGGTATTAGGGTCTTGATAATCACAGATTGCCGGATAAATTCTTGAATCGTGTAAAAGTTCACTTTCCTGATACAATATTTCGACCCTATTTGGTGCCTTGGGTTACACGAAATTCGTATAGGGATAAGACAAGAACACACTCTAATTCTAGGCACAAGAAAGAGAGCAAAACATTGAATACTTTGTTATGTTTGTTGTTGATATGAAGATGTTCATATATGAAGACCAAATTGTGTTTATATGTATATATAAACTTAATGATGATTAAAAGGAAAATGTATGACTTTTAATGAAAAGTCACACCCTTTGGTGAAAAGTCAACACATCCTTTAATGTTCCAGCAACAGTTTTGTAACAACCTAAAACTGTCACTA
>BQNB010158545.1:0-15018 GCA_026074375.1 Tanacetum coccineum
ATACATAAAAGTTAAATTAAAAAGCGATAAAACTATTCAACCCCCCTTCTAGTTTTCCACATAGGAAAAAACGTGGGACAATTGGCTCATTGATTTCGTAGAGACAATTGAGACGTGCATTGGAAAAACAATGATCAATATGATGAGATGTGTAGTAAAGTTGATCAACAACTCTACCTTCGTGAATGCATCGTCTTCGATAGGTTTGTAGAAGTTTGCGATAGTGAGAGAAATGCCGGGTGTTTTGGACACTTTGGGAATGTATGATTTAGTGAGAGGAATATTGCCAACAATTGCTCGAGGCATATTTGTCACCTAAATAGGACAACAACAAAATAAACTAAAAAAATATGTATATAATAAAAGAAAATGAAGTTTAAGACAACACATGTGGAACAAAGATTACTTCGACTCTAAAAATAAAACCTAAGAAGTAATTCAAATGCTCCTTATTTAATTTAACTCAACTTAGAATGTCGAAAAATATATATTGAATTATGTATTTCGACACCTAGTTTAAGCTCGTCAAGTGTTTCTATGCTTAATAAGTAGTGTGGGAATTATTTCGACTCTAGATTTAAATTCTAGGAAATAATCCAAACGCCCCTTTAATAGGGAAAGACTTAACCAAGAGCGCCGAATGATATACATTAAGTTGTATATTTCGACAACTAATATGAGTTCATCATATGTAACTTAACAAAAGTGAAATAATGGTTATTTTGACTCTAGACCATAATTTTAGACGATAATCCAAACGCCCCTATATTTTAGAGGTTTTACTAAGAGTATCAAAATATATATGAATTATATATATTGACGACTAATACATGTTTGTCATGTGTTTATATACGTAACAAATGGAGTAATGATCATTTCGACTCTAGACAACGATCCTAGGAGATGATCCAAACGCTCCCTTATTTTGTAAAACTTGACTAAATATGTTGAAAAGTGTAAATTGTATTATATATATGTTTTGGCGATAGGTAAGAATTCATTTTAGGAATTTTTAAGCCGTTTTGGCATATATCAACAATGTATGAAAGTGTGTTTTGAAATTTCCTAGTTAAAAAAAATTAACATCACATATGTATTTATAGAAATTTTGACCCCAAAAAAATTTTGTGAAACAATCCTATTGCAAATTTGAACTCCTATTACTACGGGAATCATAATGGTTACTAAATCTTAATCATAGGAATATAAAGGACACAAAAAGAAATTGAAAGATACCCAATTTTGATTAAGAACAAAATTGGATGAAATCGAAAAAGAAAAGTATGAAAAATCTTACAATAGATGTTGTTAATCGAGTTGTTGGTGTTTGCCCCTTGCCAAATTAGATGGATTATGTGTTTGGAGATTGAATTATAGAGGTTTTGTGTGTGTGTGTGTTCGTCACAGCAGCAGCAGGAGGGGTAGGACGAATTTAGTCAGTGTTTGGTTTTGAGTTTAATACTGAAAGAGGGTGTTTGGCGAAAATAAATGGCCGCCCCCCTTAGTGATAAAGGGGCCGCCCTCAATTACACGACCGGTCCCCTTAGAGCTAAGGGGGCTTCCTATCTGACGATCAAGAATTCTTGGTTTTTCAATTTTAATTAGTTTTTGTTATTATACAACTATTAAAATACGACGAAAAATACCAGTAATATTATTTGAGATAATCTAGTTCTCGAGAAATAACGTTGAAGTTATATAGGAGGTTTTACTCGACATGTTTAATTAACTTTTCGTTAATTAAATGGGCTTTAATTATTTCGGATGAAATATTTAAGTTGTCGAGATTTTAGAACGAGAAAAGGTTTAAAGAGGATTGACGAAATTTGGTTGACATTTTAATTAATCTTTTGTCCATTAAAAATACTTTGATTATTCCGGATGTAATAACCAAGTTGTCAAGCCGAGACACGTTTTAATGGAGATTAAGTGACATTTTCAATTAACCTTTCGTTAATTGAATATTTTAATTACTTCGGATGAAATAATTAATTGTCACGATTTAGAGTGTTTTCGTGAAGAATAGAGTCAATACTCGATTAGTCGGTTCCTATATACGTCGTTCTTTGTAGACATGTAGTCGAGGCGGGTGTCATAGTTGATGGGAGTTTGTCTCATCCATAGTGTCATGCCTTTCCGGCGCTTACACATAATTATTTACTAATCCAACTTCTATGTTGATTATTACCCACCGACTCACCTTCCTTCTCCTACGTGAGCTTACTACATGTGGACATAGAAGATTTTCATTGTGTAGTTAATCCTAAATTAGCTACGGGAGAACAAAGTTCATCATGAACAATTTCTTCCTTTCTATTTAATTCTAGGTAACCAATCTCATGATGTTTCTAGTTATGACACTTATTTTTCTCAAGCTTAATTCTTGTTCTATTAACAATAAGCAAATATTACTTTTAGTATATTGACACATATTTATTTAACACTTAGCACATAATCATTATTCTAAATAATTTAGAAAGAAATCATACCTTAGCCCATAATGTACTCACTTCAATAACGTGTGAGAATAGCTTCACCTCCTTTGTAAGTAGACACTATCTTTTGATAACTCATCTTGAGTAAAAAGCAAACATGTTTTTCAATTTATTTGTCGAGTTCCAAAAAGGAATTATCTCCAAGCATATCTACTTAACTATAAGAATTTAACCATGTGGTCCCTAATATCTCATAGGTCCGAAGTCATTAGTGTCAAACATCCTTTGCATAATTTGCATTTGATTTGGATGTATATAGGAAGAATACATTCCCCAAGGATTGTAGTTTGGTTGTTGTGAATAATTCCACATCATGGGAAATGTATTGGAGTAATTTTGTCTATCTTGATTTCTCCTAGGTTGTGGTGTTTTAGACCGAGGGTGAGAATTATTAGTTCCTTTTGGAGGAGGATTTTTTGATCTCATTTCGGGTTTAGTAAATTCGACTCCGAGTTTTAAGGAAGGTTTATAACAACTTTTTACTTCATCGTCGCTTGCGATAGGAAAGTTAGTGTTGTTTATAAGTATGTATTTAGGTTTTGGGCTTGAATTTGATTCTTCTAATTTTTCTTTAATAGATTTAGGTTCAAGCTCTTGTGATTTTACAAAATTTAATCGTTTAGTCTCACTTGTTGATGCTTCGGTCGAATTAAATCCTAGACCCAATTTGTCTCCGGAAGGTTTTTGAAGACTTAACATTTTCTTAAGTGAGTGACTACTATTATTAAATTTATTAAGCTTAGAGATTTCCTCTTTAAGTCTTTCATTTTCATATTTAAGGTCTAGACATATTTTACATTCTTCATTAGTTTCTTTACCTTTTCTAATTTAAATAATTTTTATTTGTTAATTCGAGTACTTCATTTTCTAGCCGATTTTTAGTTAGTTTTAGTGATTTATTTTTAGCAATGACTTTTAGACCTACTTTGCATAATCTATTATACTCACTATCTAAGTCTTTTTCATCTAACGATGATAAGTCATCACTAAAAAATTCGGTTTCGGAAAGTACCTAATTGGATGCTTTAGCCATAAGACAATTTTCGTCTTTAGTATTTTCTTCTTTATCTTCATCGCTATCACTCCATGTTCCTCTAACGAAGGCTCTTTGATTATAGTTTCTCGATAGTTTTGGGCATTCCCTGATGAGATGATTTGGATCTCTACATCTAAAGCATTTTCTTTCACTTTTGCCATTCTTGTCATCTTTATTTCTTTGGGACGACTTTCTTTCATCGCGTGGTTGTCTTACAAATCTTCCTCGTCTTTTGAAGAATTTCTTGAAGTCTCACATGGCCATGGCGTATTCTTCGTCTTCACTATCGGAGGTCAAACTATCTTCATCACTAGATTCCTTCTTAACCTTCAAGGTAAGAGATCTACTTTGTTCTCTTTTGCCTTTGACCATTTCAGAATCTTTCTTTATTATTACTTCATAAACTTTCAAGTTTCCAATAAGTTCGTCAAGTGATAGTGATGTCAAATCCTTCGACTCTTTAATATCCATAACCTTTTCATGCCATTTAGGATGAAGTGCCCTAAGAAATTTCCTAACATTGTTCGTGCTAGAAAAACCTTCATCAAGTGCTTTTAGACTAGTAATAATAGTGTTAAATCTATCAAATCCATTATCTAGCGATTCCTTTTTCAGAATCGTAAATTGTTCATATTATTGAACAAGAAGATCTATTGTATTATCTTTGACTTGACTATTACATTGGTGAGTAATTAATAAAGTATCCCAAATTTCTTTTACGGTTTTGCACATAAAAATCCTTTTGTATTCTTTACGTGGCAAAGCATTATAAATTACCATTTTAGCTTCATTATTTTTAGCAAGTTTCTTTTTAAGATCATCACTTTGTTTGTCAAATGGTACAATTTCATCCTTTTTAGTTTCAGGATTATTTTGAACGGGGGGAAAATCACCATGGGTAATAACATGCCAAAGATCTAGATCTTTTGATTTCACATAAGTTTCGAATCTATTTTTCCAATAAATAAATCCATCACTTTCAAATAGTGGTGGTCTTTGCATAGATTGCCCTTCTAAATATTTTTTCGATTCCATAGATCGATTCAAGTTTTAAAATACAATTTATTTTAAAAATCTTGTTTGACGTGGCTTCTGATACCAATTGTGGAAAACTAGAAGGGGGGTTGAATAGTTTACCGCTTTTTAATTTAGTGTATTGTTTGTTTATAAAAACTTAGATTCGATTTAATGTGATCTCAATGTACACACAATATGAACAATTTAACTAAGTAAATAAATAATATCAAGATAAATAAATATGAAAGACAAGAGATAAGAGTTAGAAAGATCAAACCACAACACAAGGATTTATAGTGGTTCGGTAACGAAGCACCTCTTCGCCCTACTCCACTCCCCGAGTACCCAACTCGAGAGTTCTCTTCACTATGTCAACAAACTCCCTTTAGGCGGAGAAAACCGTACACAAGTAGCTTACACCAATTTCCGACACAAAGCCAAATGTCGAGTTCTAATCTTAGCTAGAACCAATCTACCACACACTTTGTATTTTGAGGCCTAAAATACTAACCGCACTATCAACACTTCACTTCACCTAAACACTAACACGATCACCCCGATCTATCTATTCTCACTATGATCACCACGGTCTAACTATACTCTCTATGATCACCACGATCTAACTATACACTCTATGATCACTACGATCTAACTTTTACACATAATTACACAAGATGTACAAATGATTTACAAGATATGATACAATCGTAACAATGTTACGACAACATGAACTAAGCTATAACACTTCATAACTTGATGGTATGAAGTATTCTTCTCTTGCACTTGAAGATCTAAGATTGAATCACTTGAAAATAAATACTTTGAATTAAATGATCAAAGGAGTGGAAGTGAATGTGAACTGAATTTATAACATAAAGAAAATGTGTGCAAAAGGTGAAAAATTAGTTGGGAACAGTATGCTATTTATAGGCAAAGCTGGGAGCGTTTTGGACTGGCCGGCCCCCTTAGCTCCTATGTCGGCCCCCTTATCACTAAGGGGGCCGCCCTTATATTTAAGGGGGCCGCCCAGTGCCAGACGCTCCCTTTTTTGTCTTTTCCAGGGGAGGTGTTTCCTAGATCAAATATATCCGTTTTTAGGTGGAAAATTTGAATTCAAAACATTTATTTTGAATAAAACATTTCTTTTAAATGTAAAAATATTTTGTATAAGTTATAAAAATGTTTGTAACATTTTATAAAAAATGTGAGGATGAATAAAAATTCCTTTGATCATAAAATGCATTAAGCATTTATTTATTCATACCTTTAAGTGATTAAATTTTCGAAATGAAAATTTACTACTAATTACTTGTTTACGTTTAATTTTTCATTGAGCGTTTTTACATTTTGTGATTATCAAAATGTAGAGAGGTCAAAAAATATTAATAACATTTTTAGGCATTATTTCTATCAACAAGTAAGAAAGAGAAACCAATAATAAATGCACTTTTCTTAAACTGTGTGTTTTTTGTCAGAGAACAATAATTTTGAGACGAAAAGAGTATTTGGTTTAATTTTGTTTTTTTATTGATGGCAAAAGTCGTCCTTGGGATTTAGTTAACTCGATTTTACCCCTAGTGGTAAAATAAGTTACAAATTTGGTCCTTTTATCCATTAATGTGCACTAGGGCCGAGCATGATAGACCACAGACCGGACCTGATCGAGAAACCGGACCTAACATAATTCGGTCCGGTCTTCGGTCTATTATTTTCCTCATATTCGGTCGTCAGTCCGGTTAGGTCTTACACAAAACCGTTAATTATGTTTTATTGGATTGGACCAGACCGGACCGACTTGAAAATGAACCAATCATTTTGGTCTGATGTTTTGGACACATAAACTTTCATAGAGAGTGAAGATACATCACTGAACTTTTCCCTTAACATAACTTATATATACGCTTGTTTATGATATTCATGTTGAAAATCTTAAACGAATTTGCCATCTTGGACTTCTAGTGCATGAAACAATGTGAACTAGAAATCACTAAAGAAATGAAAAACACAAGCACAATTGAACAAATATGAATCTATAAAGAGAAACAAGATTCGAAAGTGTTTGTTATTGGATTAATATGGGTTTTTTACAAGTTGAATGATTATAGAGGAAGGAAAATGAATTAAAAAATCAAGACTGAAAAATGAATTACAATGAAATGGTATTTAAAAGGTAGTTTTGGGTTTTAACGGCTTTTCCCGCCAATGAAGTTTGACTTTTCCCTAGTTTGACCCGTTAAGACTTTCACTTTATAACAATTCACTCCCCTTAGAAACATTCTTAGCCTCAAAAATCCATCTGAAAGTCTAGGAATCTTTGAATCAAATCATCATAAAGTTCCTAGGTAGCATTTTCATCACTATGATTGGCCCATTTAACTAAGACATAGACAGCAACCTTGTTATTGAGCTTAGCCATTCTTCTATCCAAAATAGCTTCTGGTTTAATTGTCAGCAGTCCATCCACTTTACAATGTGGCAGAATTCCCATTTTGTTAGTACTTCCCTTGCATAGTTTGAGCTAGGACACATGGAAGACTAGGTGAATCTGACTGGTACTGGGTAACTCCAATTTGTAGGCCATTATGGCAAATTCGTGTTGGCAAATTCCTTTTGGCCTACAAACTAGAAATCAGCAAAGTATTATGGGCCTTTCCCATAATACTTTGCTGACAATTTGTGTTGTTGTTCTTGCCTGATGGTAACCTGTCTATGGAGTCGCAGCTTCAAAAGACCCATATACCTACTTCAAATTCCCTCTCACATCTTTTTCTATTAGCATACACCTTCATTCTATCTTGAGCCCTTTTAAGATGGAATTTAAGCATTTCAATAGTAGTTTATCTAGCTTGTAAGGTCCTGTCAACCACTTCCACAACACTTTCACCAGCTACATAAGGTACATGTAATGGAGGTGTTTGCCCATACACAACTTCAAAGGGGGTAACATTAGTGGAAGAGTATTTGTTTGTGTTATACAAGTATTCAGCTAGTGGTAGCCATTGTACCCATTCTTTTGGCCTTTCCCTTGTCATACACCTTAGAAAGCATTACAAACACTTGTTCGCCACTTCAGTCTAACCATCGGTTTGAGGATTGACGTCATAGTGTGTGTACATACAGAACAATCTATTTTGTGTGTCGGTAGGCAATGTATGCGACTCGCCGTCAGACGTATAGTGCGTCTACCTTCATTAGAAGGATACTACTGATTGAGACACACGACGGGTTTGCATACGCCAGTGAGTTAGTTATAGATGAGCGATGCACAGAGATCTTTCTAGTATTCATCTAGCTCAGAGTAGCAGTTGAGCATCGTGTGGTATGCAACCCGCATCTAATGACTAATAGCCGTTGTATATGTAGATTATCCACGAACCAGATCAGTTTGTAGATCTCACAAACTAGCAGAGAGCGCTACCAAACTCTTCCCCCCCAATCCAGTCAACCCCCCCCCCAACCCCCCCTAAATCCCGCCCCCCCACTCCAGTCCGTTTGACTGGGTGCCATGAAGTTGTGCATAATTTATGGTCTGTTTTTACCAACCACACAAAAAACTGTCCTCTGCGGCCTCCTCATTGCCCTCTCCGTGTCGCGCTGTCACCCCGCAGCCCAGTACATGTCTCCACCGTCCATCTAAAGTCAGTTGAGAGTTATATTCCCTAACGAGTGACAAGATTGATACTATATTGCATATCATAGGTTTTAGTCAGCCGTCTATTTAGCGTCCCATGCGCTTCGCACCTATAACATGGACCCACGTCAAGACATGACACTCTATATATACCTAGAGACTTGTGCCTCTCCTCCACACGCGAATATATGTCACCATCCTTTATGAACCTTTTGATAACTGTACCTCGTCCATGCCATCTCCCACTCTTCCCCACGCTAGAATAACTGGTCTACAATCTTTATGACTAAGTAACATTGGTTACTGAAGTGCTTCCCCCACCCACTTGCATTAGCATGAGGTAGTGCCTAATGATAGTAGTTTTCTGAGTAATCATTCATTCCCTACAATAATTTTTCCTTTTCTTCAAGACAGACCTCCCCAAGTAATGGTACCTTTGTAGTCCATTTGTTAATTGCTGGATCTTTTCTTCTGCTGCACTATCTTGTTCATAACTGTCTTTGATTTTTAAAGGCATTTTTTGACAAAGCATCTACCACTATGTTCTTACTTCCCTTATTATACAAAATTTCATAATCATACCCCAAGAGCTTAGGTAGCCACTTAGTTTGAAAAGGGGTAGTTGGTCTTTGGTCCAACAAGTACTTAAGATTAAAATGATATGTTTTTATCTTGAAATGTCTATCCAACAAGTACCCCCTCCATTTCTCTAAAGTCAGCAACACAACTAAAAATTCTTTCTCGTAAGTGGATAAAGACTTGTGTTTGAGATAAAGTGTCTTACTTAGGTAAGCAATAGGGTCTCCCTCATGCTGCAATACTACACCAGTTCAAAGACCTAAGGCATTAATTTTCACAACAAAAGTCTTCTGAAAATTGGGAAGAGCTAGGACTAGAGCTTGGGTCATGGCTTGTTTTAGTTCTGTAAAGGCAATTTATGCATCTTCATCTCATTCAAAGGCATTTTTCTTAAGTAATCTTGTAAGTGGTTTACTAATAATGGCATAGTGTATAACAAATCTCTTGTAGTAGCCTGTCAAACCTAAAAATCCTTAGTGTTTCACTATTTGAGGTATTGGCTAATCCACCATTGCTTGTATGTTAGAAGGATCAGTATGCACCCCTTTTGTAGTTATAAAATGTCCCAGATACTCCACTTTGTGTACCCCAAAATGACATTTACTGAGTTTAGCAAATAAGGAGTGTTCCCTCATAACTTCTAAAACCCTCCTTAAATGTTTCAAATAGTCTTCCTTAGTATGACTATATATGAGAATGTCATCAAAGAAAACTAGTACAAATTTTCTCAAAAAAGGTTTGAAAATTGAGTTCATAAGTGACTTAAAAGTAGTTGGTGCATTATTGAGTCCAAAAGGCATCACCATGAAATCATAGTGTCCCTCATGAGTTCTAAAAGCAGTTTTATGAATGTCAGCTTCATTCATTCTTATTTGATGATACCCTAACCTTAAATCTAGCTTTAAGAATACTTTTGCTCCATTAAGTTCATTAAGTAATTCCTCAATCACTGGAATGGGGAACTTGTTTTTCACTGTATGTTTATTAAGTTGTTTGTAATTCACACACATTATCCAAGATCCATCTTTTTTCTTTACCATAATAATAGGATAAGAGAAAGAACTTTGTCTATCTCTTATCAACCCAACTTCCAATAGTTCTTTCAACATAAGCTCTATTGCATCCTTCTTATTTGGTGGGTGTTTGTAGGGTCTGATATTGATGGGAGTTGTGTTAGGAAATAAGGGAATAGTATGTTCATGTGACCATAATGGTGGTAATTCTTTTGGGAATTCAAATATTGTGGTAAAATTGTCAAGGAGTGTTTAGATTTGTGGATTTTGGGGATCTGTACTTCCAGTCATCTGCATTAAGGTTATTGGATAAACACAAATGGCCATGGAGGTGATCTCAGTACCCATTTGACTTAGTGAACCTTGTACTTGCTTGCCTTGCATCCACTGTAGGGTTGACTGTTGTGTACCTCTCAACACACACTTTTTGCTATTTCTCACAAATTCCATAACCAAATTCTTAAAGTCACACTGAATGGTGCCTAAGATAGATAGCCATTGTATTCCTAACATCATTTCACAACCTCTTAAGGGAAAAATCATAACATCAACTACATATGTTCTACCTTTCAATTCCCACTGAAAGTTTACTCATACATACTTGACATCACTTTCCCATTAGCCATTGACACTTGTAAGGGACACATTTTCCTTATTTTACACCCTAGTTTCTTAGCCAAACCTAAGTCTAAAAAGTTATGGGTACTTCTTGAGTCAATCAGAATATGCAGCAATTTTTTTCCCACAAATCCTTTAATCCTCATGGTCTGGTAATTAGGAATCCCAGTCATAGCATTAAGAGATATTTGTGGCATTATTTCTTCCTCATTTTCTATTTTACCCACTATCCCTTATTCAGTCTGTAGAACGGTAGAGGGAGGTAAATACGGTTTTCTTGACTTCTTTGAAGTTTATAAAACTTCAAGTCTTGAAAGAGCCGAGTGGTGTACTATACTACTTTGCAATGAGAACAATAAGTAGATAGAGATGAGAAGAGAGAAGAAGAGACACCACGATATATACTGGTTCAGGACGGGGGGTTTAGTCCTTCTGTACGTCTAGTTGTGAATCCACGACACCGATACTATTCCTAGTATAATCCTTATGGTGGACTACAAATCGTATTACAATTTAACTCCACCGACTTTCAACAAAGCTCGACGCTCACACAGATTAGTTACTACCTGCGGTATTCCGTCCTCGGAATCCACCCTAAAGAATCCATGATTCGACTTAACCTATAACTCTAGAAGTCTTCCCATTGGAAGTTATCAAACCCCAACTAGATCCCCAATGATCCAGGCTTGATCCCACGAATATAAGACTTCACATACAACTCAGTTGTATAAAAAGATAGATGGTGAACCAAGTTCTAACCTAGCCTAGAACGATAGAGGAGAAGATTAAGAACACTTGATGTTTAGATAGAGGATTAGAGAAGAGAAAAGAGAGGAAAGAATATTTGCAAGAGGTGAGTAATACAAAGGCCAAGGGTGGGTATTTATAGACCAAGGATCCTAAAATGTTGAAAAATATTTTAAGTCTGTCACGCTGCCCATGCGTCAGCGCGTGGCCAACACGCCAGTTTCCCAAAATTGTTTTTCTTCAGGATCTTGGCGTTTTAAATACCCGCACTTGTTAAACTCCCAATTGCACTTCACGTTATGAACTTTCAATCATTCTTACACAAGGTCAACCAACTCAAATAGCCATTTGATAAAAACATTTGTAAAGTGTTAAAAGCGTTTTGCTTATCCGATAAAGTAAAGAGAGCAAAGAATTACCGGAAAGGGTATTTTGGGTATTCTTCAAAGTGGTAACTAGCCTAGTTGGGATCCAACTAAATATTAGAAAGGGCTAGTTAGGAACCAAGAAAATATTTTTAGAATATTCTTTGCTTGGAGAGAAAGGGGAAAAGATTTGAAATTTGAACTTCAAAATTATTAAAACACATGTTGGATAAGAGAGGATGAGTTGTGTGTGAGTTGTCATGAAGTGATAGAAGGGAGCCTCTTGATCTTAGTTTTAAATGAAGGGTAAAGATGTGAAGAGAACACTTGGTTGTGTGGCAAGATTAAAGGTAAAGAGAGAGGTGTGCTTGTTGTGTGGGTAAGAAGAGAGTGTTTGTGAGAGAGGTTGTGTTTGTTTGAGATGAAGCATCAATCCAATGGTTGAGAATAGAATGAGGGGGTTTGGATTGATAATATGGCTTAATCAATGGTAGAAGAGAAAGTGTGTTTGTTATGTTTGTTTGAAAAGCAATCCAAATGTTGAGAAAGAAAGAGCGTGTGAACTTAATGCAGATCGATAAAAACAAACCACACAACACAAGAACTAATCCGAAACTCTCAAGACGAGAAATTCTCTTGATCAAAGCAAAAGATTTTATTATTATCAAAACTCAAAACTTAATCAATACAAAGAAAAGACCTTATATTTATAGGACAAGTAGAATCAACCTAAAAAGATTGAATATTACTTTCCTATTTGTAAACACATAATTGATTAAGAATATAGTTTCCTAATTAAAGTTTATTTTTAAAAGGAAATACTAAAATAAAAAAAAGTACATATTTTGACTTTGACTAAAAGTCAAAGTCAATGCATCTACATCAGAACTTGAATTGGTGACATGGCTTGATCAAAATTTGAGATGAAGAAGTGTGTGTATGTGTAATTTTAATTCTATGGAGAAGAAGGTGAATAGTGAGTATGTGGTGGAGAATGTTTGAAAAGATATAAAAGATTTTGGTTGGGAATGTAGGAGACATAAGGGTACAACAAGTACAAGAGAAGTACATTGTGTAAGAGAATGTGAGTTGACATGTGGAGGATAAGGTTTGAGGATTATTTGGTGAAGGCTTATGTGAAGGAGGGTGTTTATGTTTGAGAGTGTTTAGGAAGATAAGTGTGAACTTGATGATGTTTAGGATGAAATCAAAGGATTGATTTAGGCTAATAATCACATTGCCAATAAGAGAGGAACAGGTGGGCATATGTGATTATGGGATTGTTTAGGAAGAAGATGATTAGAGTGTGTGTAGAAGAGATGAAATTACTTGTTGGGTAAGAAGGGTAAACAAGTGATTAGAGAGAATGGATAGAAGGATTGTGTAGAAGAAGTGTGGACTTATACATGTGAGTTTGTAAAACATTTGTATAGGTAAGGAAGTGAGAAAAGTCAAAGTATGATTAACTTTTAAATACCACAAACTCAATTAGTCACTTAGACTTTAATCCATGATAATCACCAATGGATTTTATCACTAATCATCTTGATGCAAATAAGCTAAGTGCTTTTCATCGTAGGTAAAACATATCCTATTACGGGAAAGAACGTGTTTACGCAAAGTGACATTTGACTTAGTTTGACCAATAAGGGAGTAAAACCCGTAACGTGATTAGGAACAGCGTAAATCTATATTAAGGTCAAATGATTACTTTTAATTCATGGTATGTTGAATTTATGATCATGCTAGGTTTAGAAAGAAGTCTCGGCCTTGGCTAGAGGCGTTTAATAAAAGATTTGAGTTGGCATTTTATAGAAAAACAGGATGATTCGTTTTTGCTCCTCTCTAAGTCTAAACCTCATTTGGAGTGTTCTCAAATGCTCAAATATCATGTACATACCTTTATTGAAGTTTCCACATGTGTCGGGTAAGAGGAAAGCCGACAATTGATAAATATGCAAAACGGATTTCGCGTGTGGCGCGCTGGCCATGTGTTGGCGCGTGCCCAGCGTGCCAGAAAGTGAAATCCGGTTTTGCGGATTTAGGCTGCCGTTTGTGATTTTACGTTTTGTGAATGTTTATTCGTCATCATTAAAACATAAAGGAGATCCTAGTCAATGTTGCACCAACACAGTCAATACACAATCTTCATCTTCTTCACATATCTCATCACAAGCTATTACTTCTAAAGAGTACATTTGCTCACTACATTTATGACCAAGACTATATTTTTTGTCATAATAAAATCACATATGTTTTGTCGCCCGTATTACAGTCTACGTTACACAAAATTGAACTAATAGGAGTGGGTCTTTTATGCTTATTGTACATAATGAAATTAGCCAAAATAGGCTAACAACACCCTTAACAGACCGAAAAATGGCTCGACAAAGAATATGGACAATGCTCTGAGTTAAAAGGCGCGGAATATAAGAAAATTCAATCTCACTCTATAGGAGGCTCAAACAGGCTAGCAACAGATTAAAGAGGACATGTCCGCCATGGCTGCGACCATAGTAAGACCTCCCGCCAAGATACAGATATTCATATACACTCAATGTTTTTGTGGCTCAGATGGAAGTTTTAGGACATGGTCTATCAAGGCTGCGTACAACAAAGATAGCCAAGCCAAGCGATAACACACTTCCGCTCAACATCGCTTTTTTAGAATAACATTTGAGCTTTAAGACATGATACAACTGCTAACAGTAAAAATGAAAGACGTGCCTCGTACATTTAGATCAAATGGGGTTATCACGGCTGCGTACGACAGAGGTAGCCTAGCCAAGCCCAATTTCGCTCATCATTGCCATCGTAGATACGACATAAAGAGGATAACGCACCAACAATCTGTTACTGATTAAAGGATAACAGACCAACAGACCCTTATCTTAATGTACCAAACAACCGTGTTGGATGTGACTGCCTCGCCAAGACACATGCATTGGTAAACTATATCAAGGAAAAGTACGAATGCGAAAAATGATCTTCATCGCCTTAATTACTCTATTACTATCAATGTAGAAGCAATACCCAAAACCGCACTGGTTGCAAACCCCGCCAGCTGCTTATATATAAGAATAAGCCCAAATCCCAAAAAATATTCTTTTGTATCTAACCCTTAATGTGGAGGGTAGTAGGCTCACATAGAAGCGTAACAATCAAAAAAGTCGGGCATCCGGTGTAGCTGCAAATGTTACAATTTACCCTGCTAAAAGCCCGGACACCGCACAATCTTAGTTGACCTCGCTGCTCTTCATCATAGCCAAAAGGAAACAAATGATACTATAGTTTTTGTCATCATATTGTTAACAGTTTATACGGCCCATGGCCTTCTTTGTATTTGTATGTAACTAGGTTAGGCCCATTATGCATACTATATATGTATCCTATTGTATTCATCTCAATCAATATAAACGAATACACATTTACAATAACATGGTAATCTTATGTGTGTAATCAAGTCATCAGAAATATGAAAACTGTTGATTGATTGAAGAGTCACATGGTACCGTTT
>BQNB010158546.1:4536-15018 GCA_026074375.1 Tanacetum coccineum
TTTTCTAAAGTTTTGGATCATAATTACTCAGTTGAGCTTGTTCCAAATGTTTTTTTTCAAAATTTGAGCTTGTTCCCAATGTTTTTTTCCAATTAACATTTTTTCTTTTCAAACAAAATTTTGGTGGTTCTTCAAATTGAGTCTCACCATATACAAAGCCATGATATGAGAGTGGAGATTTTCTTTGTTTTACTTTAAACGTTTTTCAGCTTCACATTTTAATTCTTCTTCAAAAATGATCTTATGATCAGAAAGCTCATCTTTTCCCATTTCGTCATTGTTATACAAACATGGAGTTAACTCCTTGGCTTTGTTTAATACACGTGGGTTCACATTATCATTTTGGTTCTCAAAGCCAAGTCCATGTTTTCCCGTTTGAACATTGTCATCTTTTGGAAGCAATATACGAAGAGTTTGATCAGTTTGTCTTACTTTTCGAAGTCTGTTATCAAGATCGTTTATTTGTTTCAAAAACTCTTGATTTTTCTTTTCAAGTTCATTTTTCCTTTTTAAAAGTGGCTAGACATACTCATCAAACTTTTCATTTTCCCTGGCGAGTGTCTTATCTTTTTCACAAGCTTGAGATTTAAGGTTTTAAATTTCATCATTTAAAAGCTTAATCTTTTTACAGTATTCAGATTCAATTGATTTATCTTTTGCAAAATGTTTTTCTTTTTCCTTATATCTCTCAAGCTCGTTTTTTAATAAGGTATTCGCTTGTTGAGCTTCACGATTAACCTCATTACATTTTTTAACATCACATTTGAGGTTATTGATCAAGGAAGCAAATAAAGCACATTGTTGCTCATTATCTACAGAATCATGTTCTTCCTTTCCTCTATCCGGTTCCATATTTGTTAAATCAAAAATAACATTTCTATTATTCTTATTCACCACATATGTGTCTGGAATAGATTCAGGTTGTTCATGATTTTGTATCCCATGAACAGACATATTTTCAAACAAGTCATGATGTACCTCAGATGTTGTGTTACTGTTATGTGAATGTCCAATATCAGCATATGCATCATTCCCTGCACTACTGCTTTCATCGTTAAAACTTCTGTATTCATTCCCTGATATGTTGCATTCCTTCTGTTTTGCTGACGATGTATTGTAGTCAACTGTGCTTTACTTAGCAACCAAACTAGCATCCAATGCTATACCCTCAGTGACCGAGCTATCATCCAATGCTGTACCATCAGTGCTCAAATTAGCCTCCAATGTTGTACTCTCAGTGACCAAGCTCTCTTGTTGCTGTATCTCTTTTTCATTCAACCATTTTTCTATCTTCTTTAATACTTGAACTTCACATTCTTTCATTTGTAATTCTCCATATTTAAGTACTCTTTCATCAATAAGCTTGTCCAGATCATTCAGGGACCATAGTAAATTCCTTCTGTAAGTTTCTGGTTCGTGTCTCGTATAATCTTTGAAGTGCTTTTGCCAGCTTTTATTGTCAAAATCCGAAGCATTCACCTTTTTCGAGACAATAAATTTCTTGAATGGTTTTTCTAGAGTACATCAAGACAAGATTTTGGATTACAAATAAGAAGATACTTGCTTTCAAGTTGCCATTGAAGTTGATTCAAATTGTGGTACATCTTCATTCTGAAAGTCTCATACTCTTCTTGGAAGAATATTCGAAATGCAATTTCATATGGTCTGTTTCTACCCACTGAAAGGTTGTTAATATTATGGAGAAATTCAAGGTGTGTCTTGAGCTCTTTAAACCTAGCCATGCAGTTAGATTGCAATTGTCTTTCTTCGAGTTGCATCTGTTGTAATTCTCTCTCTTCTGAATTTGAACTTGATGATTCCATTGAATTCCAATGTGTGAACTTGATTTGTGAATCTTTTCGAAGATTATGAAGTGTTGTGTGGTTTAAACTGTTAACACGCGATTTTTTCCTCCAAAAATTAATTTCAAAAATTTATTTTGCTAAAATTTGAAATGATCTCTAGAATCCAATTCTAAGTGTAGGAAAAAATATTGAAATTTTAAAATTTTGACGTAAATTTTAACCTTAAAAATTTGAATTTTCGTCCAAAAAAATTGAATTTTATCCCAAAATTTTCACTGTTATACCAAAATTTGAATTTGACGTAAAAATAAGCTATAAAGTTTAATATAAAAAATAAATTTTACTTAAGTTTTCCCGCCAAAGAACTCTTTTTTTAAAAGACCGTGGAATAAATCGCCTAAAATGAACCTGTATAAATCGCCTGATTTAAACATTTATAAATTGCCTGATTTAACCTGTGTATAAATCGCCTATTGTATAAATCACCCGAATCAAATTATGTATAAATCGCCTGAGTTAAACAAGTATAAATTGCCTAACTCACAACCTGCATAAATCGCCCAACACAAAGTTGCATAAATCGCCTAACACAAAGCTGTATAAATCGCCTAACACAAAGCTGCATAAATCGCCTACGACAAAGCTACATAAATCGCCTAACACAAAGGAGTATAAATCGCCTCCTTCAAAGCATAAATCGCCTCCTTCATAAAAATTCGAAAACCAACTTTTTAAATCATCTAAAAACACACTTTTTAACGTTTTTCTTGATTCCTTTTACAAAACTAAGTATTATTAGGCTATATCTATCATAAAATTCCAACATTTAGTGTTTTTAAGAAAAAAAAATTAAGATCAAGATTTTCGTGTATATATGACTAAAAGCAAGGTTTTCAAGATCGGGATCCTACCCAGGATCGTTTTAGTCTTTGCAAGATCGAGATCGTAAAGTCAGATCGGGATCGTAAGATCCTACTATAATGTCATTGTCTAAATAGTATTTGTAATATTATACAAATCTAATAATTATTATATATCATAAACACACATTTATATGAATGTTTCATAAAAATGTTGTCCTAAATTTTGATTATGAAATGTTTAAGAAGATTAACATGTTGTTTTTTTAATTCTACGAAACACAACCCATAAATTTATAGTTTTTTATTTTGTGGTTCGAGAAAAGTAAGATCGGATCGGAGTAGATCTTAAGATCTTACGGTCAAGATCGGGATCCTATAAGATCTTAAGCATGCAAAGATCCTATGTAGGATCTGGATCATTTTTGCTTTGCAGTATCGTAAAATTGTAAGATCTTAATATAGGATCGGGATCTTAACAACCATGCCTAAAAGTACCAAAACATTTGAATTTTTCCAAGCTAAAAACCATGAAATCTATCTATAAGTATGCTAGTTATTGTTTTCGAAAAGAAAGGTTTAAGCTTTTTGCAAGATAAGCACACAACAAATATGTAGAATAAGCCGAATCCAAAATAAGACAAAAAAATAAGCACAAAATAAGCTTAAACCACATACACACAACACACGTACACTTAACAATCCCAAGATGAAACCATGGCGACTGATACCAATTGTAGGATACTAGTTTTCACATAAATCAACACATACATACACGAGGAAGAAGAGAGATAGTGGAGGTTTTTTGGATAATCACTTTGTATTATACACATAAAACATACACTCGCACGCCCTCTCTATATGTAGAGAGTGCTTTATATAGTCCCTTGACCAACCATGGGCCTTCTTGTAGGCTTCCATGGGCCGGGTCTTGGACTATTACATTACTTAGCCTAACACACTAGTCCATTAGACTGACTATTACACGCGTGATATCGTCTAACTATTACAAGGATCGTGAGATCTATAATGATCGTCACTTCACTAAAAACCAAATTCCTAACATATACACTCACCAACGGAGTATCATCTTTGATCGAATGATAATCCTCTTCAATTCTCTTGGGAATGGACTCAAACTTCTTCATGATATCAGTAATGATGAGTTTGGTGAATCGAGGATATTAGATAACATTCTTCTTCTGCTGGACACAATGTAAGAAACCCTACCATAGTAGATTTGCATAGTCAAAATGAACTTTGTTTATCACAGCATAAGATATTTGTAGAATGTTAATCTTGGTTTGATCATGATCAGATGTCTGAGATGTAATACATCTGTTAAAGGCTTTAATCATCGTCTGCCATGCTGTGCAAGATTCGTTGTGTAGAATGCACTCACTTTGTCAACAAATCCTTGATAGCCGACAATCTTGAGAAATGGTTGAATGTATTCAAGAGTAACAGGTAAAATGGATGGTTGTTCAGGAGTTTCCACTAGTAGCTTGAGAGTTGAACGGACATATCCACATTATATGTGATTTCTTCTTTATCAACCATGAAACAGACAGTCTCATTAGCGTTCGGAACTTGCTTGACTGTTTTCCAGAACTATTGAAGGTACACAACTGGAACATTTTAGTATCAGTCAAAGCATAGCTGGGAGAATGATCAATAAGAAATTATCCAACAATCTTACACTCCCTTTGGCATGGAATGTTTGGAAGCACCGCATAGTTGTTGCATCTTCGAACAGTCTAATACTTGCTTGAGTGTACTAGTTGATCAACTGGTGTGATTTGTTGTGCAGTAGACGATTGTGGTTGTTCCATGATGATCACTATATACTAAAATGAAATGATTAGTGAAATGAGATAAAGATATGAAATACATAATTTATATAACATTTTTGTCTCCTTCCACTCTATCTGTGTTTATATGTTCTGGCAATTCTTTTTTGAACATATTTTGATCATTTTCTTTCTCATGTACCAATTCTTGCTTTTTCAGGTACACGTCATACGCTTTATTCTCATTATTCTTTTGATCTTACTATGTATGCTCTGTAATTCTTTTCAGAGCATACTTTGATTTGCTTTTTCACGTATGGATTTTATCTCTCTTTCTGTTTGAGTTACCTCACCAAAAATTGTTTGTGTAATGATACTCTTTCAAGAATAATAAAGACATATTCTGATTTTAAGATACCACTATGTTTGAGAAATCCAAGAGTAGTGCTTTATATTCTTAAAAGTTTTTTTGTGAAAGAGTACGACTTTGACAACACAATATACATTTTTTTATAGAATATGAGATATTTCTAAAATCACTTGTTACTGTTTTTAAAGACTTTTGAATGACAATCTAGCTTTAGACCATAATTCTCTAATATTTCAACCGGATGGTCACTAAGTCGCTACCTCATTATGAACTTTTGACAACGGTCGAAACCGGATGCAACTTATACCATTTATAAAAATAGTCAACCTCAGTTTATCATTAAGAAAATGGCCGAAACTGGATGTAACTTAGACCATCTACCCATTTTTAATATAGAAGAACTTGTCATAAACTAAATTAATCATTTATTCATAAAATTCTTTGCATTTTGATTTGAATCTTGTTGAAAACTTTTTTATTTGAATTTTAAAACATGCAATACTGAAAACGATCACAGACAATTGAATCACAACTTTAAACCATTTTCCACAAATCATTTTTTGAATTTGAACATTTGAAGCACATTTTATTCATTTGCTTGGTTAAACTATTCTTAACATTTTAAGCCCATTTAGCGTTTTCCGAAACCCAACTTTAAGCCTATTTGGTTTATACGAAACCTATTAGAAAACCTAAATTGAATTTATACAAAACCCAGTTATTTTGCCCAACAAGCATGTTACGAAACCCATGGATTAGCCCATTTTAGGAGAATACGAAACCGAAAGCTAAACTATAAACATAAAAGACTTTCGTACATACGGGTTTTCATAAGAACATGTTATTTACACCATTTAAGGCATAAGAAACAAATCATAATCATTATATCTACATGTAAGTCTAATTTGATTCTACTAAAGTTTATGTTCATACATACGGAACCCTAGACGGCTAGAAAACCCCTTAATTGATTATCAAATCATGATGTTTATCAAAGATTATGCACTTAAATCACAACAATATATCCTACTAAGCATTTTGCCAAACTTAATTGATCAAAAGAAAGAATGGAATTACAATCCAAAACCCTAACCCTAAATCAGAAACCTTGTAAACATCGATAATTCAAAGTATAAATGAAACGAAATTAGATCAGGTTCTAAAATCTTACATTTGAAGAATTAAAAGTCTCGAAAATCAATTTGGATCGAGTTTTGAATGATACAAAAGCTTAGGATTTGTGAGAAAATACAAAAGCTCAAAGGGTTATACGAAAGTAATGAAGCTTTCGTATGAAATCTATTACTTTTATACGTCCAAAACTATGTTTGAAAATTTGTCATTTTAAGTCCCTGAACTTTCATTTTGATTCATTTGAAGTCCCATTTAAATAACAACACTCCCCCTTGGAGTTAAATCCCGTTTCACAGTTAATCCTTTAAAAGAATTTTTGCTGTTAAAAGTCCCGTGTGATTACGAAAAGATTTATAACTCCCCCTTGAATAAATATCCATTCAAGAATTTCTTCCTTTTTGGATAAAATTTATTCAAAAGATAGTTATTCTTGCATTTATTTTCAAACTTTTTGATTTTCTGATGATGAAGTAAACAAAATTCTCCTCGAATAATTATCTATTTTAGAATTTCTTCCTTTATGAATAATATTTATTCGAGAGATAGTTATTTTTGCAGTTCTAAACACACTTGATTTTTCAAAGATGATGATTTGATTTTTTTTTCTTTTTGTGAATGGAGATGATAACAAAACATATATTTTACCGGTGATAATTCATTTTGATGTATGAATAACTCCCCCTCAGTTAATGATGCATTAATAGCTTTGAAAGACACATTTTGTAAAAAACAACATCATGAAACCGTTAAAACGGAGAAGATACGTGTTTGCATTAATAAGTTATATTTTTTTGTTTTTTGTTTTTTGTAAACGTAAAACATTTTGATTTTTTGCTTTTTCAAATTTTGTATTTTGTTTTCATTTTTTGTAAAGAAATAAGAAAAACAAAATTTTTTCAATTTTTAATTTTTTTAATTTTATATTTTTATTTTTAATGTATGTACATATGGTTTGATGTATGATCTTTCATTCAAGAAGATAACTTTGCGAGACGATCCAACTCTGTTGGAGTTATACATCTCATACTGATCCTGTAAACTAAGTACTCAAACCTTTCCTTGGGAAGGACTTTAGTAAATAGATCAGTAAGCTGGTATTCCGTCCCTACAAAGTAAAGTTTAATAGTACCTTGTTTAACATGCTCCTTAATAAAACAATATCGGATGTTGATGTGCTTAGTACGTGAATGTTATACCGAATTACAGGATATGGCCATCACGCTCTTTGAATCGCAGTACATTGGAATCTTGGTGTAACGATATCCCTAATCTAGCAATTGCGTCCTCATCCAGATGACTTGTGCGCAACATACAAACAAAGATACGTACTCTGCTTCCGCAGTTGACATAGTTGCACAATCTTGTTATCTAGACAGCCAAGTGACTAGCTTGTCTCCCAAAAATTAGATTCCTCCTGATGTGCTTTTGCAATCATCATGACACCCTGCGTGATCTGCATCTGAATATGTAATTAGCTCAAATCCAGAATCCTTCGAGTACCACAAACCAATGTTAATGGTATGTTTAAGGTAATAAAAGATCCGTTTGACCTCTTTAAGGTGTTTCTCTGTAGGGCGTACCTGATAACGCGCGCATACAAACGTTGCAAAGGCAATCTAGTCGACTTGCAGTGAGATACATAAGTCCCTCAACCATACTACGGTATTTTGTTTGATTAGTTGGGGTACCCTGTAAATCTGCGTCGATTCTAGAAGTAGCCATTGGTGTACTAATAGAACCACACCAGTCCATACCATGTTTCTTAAGAATCTCTAAAGTGTATTGTGATTGACTAATGAAGATTTCACGAGGATATTGATGAACCTAAAGTCCAAGAAAGAACTTCATCTCACCCACCATTGAAATTTCAAAATTATCTTTCATAAGTTTTGCAAATCTGTTTAAGAAAACCGGATTTTTTAAACCAAAAATTATGTCATCGACATATATTTAAACAAGTAAAATGTCATCCCCGTGTCTTCCTGTGAACAAAGTCAGATCAACAATACCTTTTATAAAATGGTGTTTAATCAAGAATGAGGAAAACTTGTCATACCATGCTCTTGGGGCTTGTTTGAGATCGTATAAAGCTTTCTTAAGACGATAATTATGATTAGGAAAGTCTGTATCTACAAATCTGTCTGGCTGACTTACAAAAACTTCTTCTTCCAGTTGTCCATTGAGGAATGCAGTCTTGACATCCATCTGGTATATAGTAAAGTTCTTGTGAGCCGCGTATGCCACAAACATTCTGACAGCTTCGAGTCGTGGAACTGGAGCAATCTATTCCTTAAAGTCTATTCCATCTTCTTGACGAAAACCCACTTGGAAACTAGATGAGACTTGTTCTGAATAACCGTGTTTTCAGCATTCGTCATGTTTTTTCAAAGACATTTGACCACGATTATATTCTTGCCAACATGTCTTTCAACAACTTCCCACACATCCAATCGTTTGAACTGATTAAGCTCATCTTGCATTGATTCTATCTAGCTGTGATCAAGCATTGCTTCCTTGATGTTTGTGGGTTCTGTAACACCCCCAAAATGGGTCGCAGCAGAATAAGGATCCGGGGCATGTTACTTCAAGATCAACAGCACAAGATATATATAAGAACGACACAAAAAGTCGTTTAAATTGATACATTGGATTTAAATAAAAGACATATTACAAAAGCTTATAGCTTTACTTGTTCTTTGTTTAATATTACAAAAGATAACATAGATTTCCCAAAACATGATGCACATAAATCTTTAACAGTGCAATCCAAAACATAATCCAATGCATCCTTGGCACCTCGTGCCTATTGACCTCCTGAAAACATTGCTTAAAACGTCAACAAAAATGTTGGTGAATTCATAGGTTTATGTATTTAAATTATGCAGGACCGCAAGACTTTCCCGTGATGTTACAACATATGCCAACAATCACAAAACCAGATTACTGTTGCACTAAGCTCATGACACTGAAGCTCAACCTATATTTGCTATTTTAGCAGTTATTTTGCCCGTACAGATGTTGTAACCCGCAACATCCAAGTCCGACATGGTCAACGTTCGTTCCCGGTGATAGCTAATCACCCAAACGGGGAGGTTAATCCCAATAGATCTATTTATAACATTCGCGCTCACATAATGCAATTAACAACTACATCTATGCAATTGACAGTTCATGATAATGGGCTCAGGAGGGTTATCGCTACTTAGGCAAACACATAATCAATATATTTAAAACACTTGCGTCCAATTTATAAAACAAAGCATGTTTTCACCCCAAATAATAGTAAATCAGTAAAACTGTAAAAAGTGGGGCTATGAACTCACCTTGAGTACAGATAGTCCAAATAATCACAGATAAAACGTCACGCAAAACGTTTAGATGCAACCTATTTAAATTAAGGTCGTATAAGTACCGAGTACTTTAATTAATAACATTGAATATAATCTTATAGTTGTTACATCGTACTATCGTTCGGGCTATCATAATTAAAGAGGTCATGACATGACGTACGAGGAGTTAGGACACTTTAAATCGTAAATCCAACAACTCGTCGATACGCCATCCGAAGAGGCCTCATTATGAAACTCCCTAGTATTATAGCACTTTGATAACCACTCAATATTCTATATAGCATAATCACCGACTAATCGTTTTAGTAAAATAATATTTATAAAGTGAAAACGTTTATAAATATACTTTTCGTAAAAATGACCTAATTTGGTCGTTTTAAGCCCGTTGCTCGCGTTTCTTACGTCCACGTCTTCGTAGTAAGACGAGTGATCAAAATATTACATTTTCAAGTTTTTGATTTTCTGCGATGAATAGTGTTTTTACTATTCACAACAGCTATATACTCGATTTTATACTTTTAATTACGAAAAACCCGTTTTAGTCGTATCTTATTCGTTATAGCTCCGTTTTTAGCGATTCTTTCGAGTACGATCTCGTAATTAAAAGTTATATCATATATTAGATGTTTTAAAAATGAAAGTTGCTGTAATGAATAGTAACTTTTATAAAAATAGTTTTATAAAAGTATTAACTATCGTAAACTTGTAAATGGCGTATCTTCTTCGTTATTAATCGGTTTTTCGAGTTCTTTATGACCCATCGATCCTTGTGACATGTAGTATTTTATAAAATCATAAAACATATATGTAATTTTCGAATTACAAACAGCCCCTAAGATATTATTTTTCCAAAATGTGTTTATCTTTATAAAAACCTTGTTTTATGTATTATTTGATTTAGTAGTTTACTTTAAAAACCCTAATAACTATATGTAACATATGTGATACTTATATTAATGTCCAAGATCATCCATAGTCCTTATAAATTCATTGTAACAAGTTTAATAATTTACTTTCCATTATTTTCACATGTGAAGATTAAGAAAACTTATAAAACCCTAATTTAACCTAAACATGTTTATACTTAATCCATAGGTTAACATACTTTTATATTCATTTTTCCATGATATATATGACAATATGACATGATAAAAAGTGCATAAAATCATAAAA
>BQNB010158547.1:0-15018 GCA_026074375.1 Tanacetum coccineum
ATTCTACCCAAAAGAAAAGCAAAATTGTGACAAAACACTTATTATATTTTTGAAAATTTTTAATTTTTTCATTTTTTTTTGGGTATTTTGGTGGTAAAAACGGGTTTACGTGGTAACAATGCTGAAGATACCCCCCAAACTAGAACTAAACATCGTCCTCGATGTTTTAAAGGGTATTACATTAATCCTAAGGCCGTTTATGAGGTATGCCAAAAGATAAAACGTTAGTCGATAAGATTAGGATATCGGTGAGAGTCTTCACAATCCGGGCAATCCTGGACAATAACAACAACATGGAAACACGGGTAATGGAAAAGACAAGCTATTTTACACAACAACACAAAACACTTATTTAACACTACATACTACTACTACTACGATAAGCTATGATAAGCATGGGGTGCCTCCCACGAAGCGCTTGTTTAGGGTCGCGATGCTTGACCCATCACAAGGATTTATTGATCCTTGGGGAAAGTTTGGAGATCTGGAACTACCAAGTGTGGTACGTTCCCTCCAAAGTAGTGCTTGACGCGATGACCATTCACTTTGAAATTCGGCCCGTTGGCTTGAGAAAGCTCAACAGTGCCGTATGGAAATACTCTAGTGATGGTGAAAGGGCCATTCCAACGGGATTTTAGTTTGCCCGAGAAAATCTTTAATCTGGAATTAAAGAGGAGGACTCGATCACCGATGTTGAAAACACGGTTTTTGATCTTGGAGTCATGGAGCCTCTTTGTTTTGGCCTTAAGCTGTTTACAGCTTATTTTCGGGCTTATTCATAAGCAAACTTTAGGTCTCTTATTTTTCGTAGGTTTATCATAGTGTAAAGCATTTTTAGTAAAATTTTCAGAATTTTTAAAGGTCGTTTATTATTTTTTACAATTTAATTTCGTTAAAAGTTTAAAAAATTCATAAAAAATACAAAAATTATCAAAAAAAATATTTTTCTTTTTTTTAGAAAATTTTATTCAGTCATATAGTTTGTAGGAAAAATATAAAAATGTTCGTAGGGTCATTTTTATAACTTTTTGCTTTTTAAAGAACGGGGTTGATAAGTGCTTAATTACACATATCTTTTACCTCTAAAAACGAGCTTAAATGACCAAAAACAGACAAAAACTGCAAACCTGGGGTCATTACATAAATGGGTTCCGCGATCATTATGTTTGCACGGGGAGCACCAAATCTGTGCGAGAGGAGATTTCAGAAATTTTGCAAACTAACTCGGGCATCATGGTGGGTTGCTCTTTAGCGCTTTTGCTTCAACCCATTTTGCTAAATAGTCGACTGCCACGAGAAATATACTTGTTCCCTCGTGAAGACTGGGAACGGGCCATAAAGTCCGATGCCCCATGTCAAAGATTTCACAAACTTGGATGGAGTTTTGAGGATCCTCATCACGTGTGAAGTTTTTAATTGAGTTGGCACGAGTCACAGTTCTTGACAAACTCGTGGGCATTTTTTAGATGGTGGGCAGAAGAAACGGAGTCAAAGATCTTTTTGGCTGTAGTTTGCACCATGATGTCCCCGGTGGGTCATTGTGGCAAGCTTTGAGAATCGCAAGATATCATTGCCCGTGCACACATCGCCCTGATCACTTGATCCGCACATATTTTAAACAAGAAGGGGTCGTCCCAAAAATAATGTTTCACGTCCTTGAAGAACTTATTCTTCTGCTGGGTCGACATGCCCTTCACAATGAATCCACCCGCGTGGTAATTTGCAAAGTCGGCAAACCACGGGGTTCTAGAGTCTCCACGAAAGGTCACCATATTTAACGTCTCAAGAGGAAAACTTTCATTTATCTCTTTAGGATCATTGACGTTTTCATACGGGTTTTCCAATCTGGACAGTATGTCGGCTGCGGTCTCGGCTTTTAGTTTCATAACTTTGAAGTCAAATTCTTGGAGAGGAGAACCCATCGGAGCAGTCTCGTCCTTGGCATCCTTTTTTGCAAAGAGATCCTTAAGGCGGATATGGTCGTATGTACTGCTTTTGTTCATGATGAGGTAAGACCTGAATTTCTCGAAGGCTTAACTATGGAAAGTAAACTCTTTTTTCAGTTCGTTAGTGTAGTGTTTTGTGCTTCAATCAAGGTCTTTATAGCATAGTGGATAGGCCGAAAATGCTATTCTCATGACGTTTCCAAAAACTTGCACCTATGCGAAATCGCTTGCATCGACATATGTTCAAAGGGAAGGTCCCAGTTTGGAGCCAATCAAGATTGGAGCTTCCGTAAGTTATTACTTTCAATGTAATGAAAGCTCGATGCAGTATCGGAAAGATGAATGGAGTATTTTCTCAGGAGATGGGTCATTGGTCGGGATATCTTTGAGAATTCCTGAATGAACCGCCGGTTAAAAAAAAACGGCAATGACCATGAAAACTCCTAATTCCTATTGACGGTAGTGGGATGAGGAAATTTCGCAAATGACATCGATTTTGCTTGTCAAACCAATCCCTTTTCTTAGAAATCTTATGGCTTTGAGGGACAATGCCCTCTTTGACATAAATATGCTCTTCTCCCATGTTAGACTTAATTGGTGTCTTACTATCTTTGAAGATGTGGGTCTAAAGGGAGAGCAGTTTTGAAATGAATTCCCACAGACGAGAAGTGTCATAAAGACTTCCATTCGTCTTCTCAACCATGTCATGAAAAATTGCTATCTTACATCGTTGAAACGTTATGTTTGCCTGGAGCATTGCATCAAGCGAAAGGCATGCGACGGTAGGCAAACGTTTCCGTTATGGCCAGTAAAGTAGTCTTTTCTTGATCACGGGGGTCAATGGGGATTTGGGAAATAACCGGACGAAACCATGAGAAGACGGAAAAGTAGTATTCATTTCCGTAAATTCTCGAGCATTTGGGCCATGTAACGGTAGGAGGGAAGTGGTCTTTCGCGTGTGGTGGGCTTCATTCAACTTTCGATAGTCAATGCATACCCGCCTTTCGTGGTTAACCAAACGAGTTGGAATCAACTCATTTTTCCTCGTTCATACAAGTCATTCCTCTTTTTTGGTCACACAATGTATGGGTAACCCAGGGATGTCGGAGACTTAGTGTAAATCCAATCCAGCTTCGAGAAGTTTTTCAACTTCCTTTTTTAATAACATCGTTGGATTTTTTGGATTTAATTTCTTTGATGTTGGACAGCTGGTGCATAGTCTCTTCCATAAGGGAATCTTGTGGGTACAAAAATTCCGGGTTTGATACCTGAATGTCAGAAAGGAAGTTTCCAAGCGAGAGCTCGCTTGTGGGACTTTTGCACCTTTATGAGAGGATTTTTTTTCCTCAAATCCAAACTTTTAGCAATAATGCTACGGGAATTGTTGTCGCCCTCCAAATATGATTACTCGAGATGGGAGGCAAGTTCCATTGAAGTTCAACTCAGTAGGTTCATCAACGGAAGGTTCAATGGTATTTAGCTTCAAGAGCTCGAGCTCTTCTACCTCCAGGGCCTTTATGTTTATGATTTGGGAGTGGGGGTTGTGGTTCCTATTCAGATGGCGTCTAGAATAAGAATGTCCCTCTCGGGATCATAGTAGAATGGATTATTAAGCTGGACAATCGGATCATTGCTAGACCAAGGAAAAGAGTCGACTCTTTCGAGAAGCAGGAAATCACTATCCCCAAATGGAGTTTAGGGTAGGAGAAGATGAGTAGCTACAATTGGATCATATTCGGAGTGGATATTTTCCACTCGCGATCATATCAGTAAAACAAGAACTTCTTGAGAGATATTCCTCACTAGTTATCAATGAGTCAATCTTGTTGCCTATGGGAGTGTAATTGGCCGAGTATTTGAAGTCTGACTCCAAATTGTAAGTGATGGGTCACTTCAATTATAAGTGTTAATTCACCCTTATGCACAACAATCAAAGCTTATAGACCGGTTTTTAAGAAGCCACCTCCGAGGAATTAAAGGGATCGGGGGTCTGGCTCAAAATCTACAAACACAAAGTCGGCTGGAAGTGAATACACCAAACTTTAACGGAGATGACTTTTGCATTCCCATTGTTTGGAAATGATCGATCAGCAAGTTCGAGTGTCATGCATTGTTGTGTAAGAGCAGGAAGTGAAAGCTTTTCCAGATGAAAATGGCATTAGATTAATGCTAGCACCGAGATCGGCTAATGCTAAGGCATTATCCATCCTGGAAATTCTCAAGGAATCAGGCACTTGCCGGGGGTCTCAAGTGTTTTTTAGGTAACTTGTTCAAGATGACGTGTGCTCCGACAATGTTCATTCATCGAAGTTCGGCTAGACAGGGTTCATTGGAAGTTCGAGCCATTCAGTAGTTTCTCTTTATTTCCCAAGTAGGTTCTTAGAGTCGAGGCGAATGTTGGCATAAAACATGATCATCGTAAAGCTAATTCGAAACTTCATCTTCTTTAAAGATTTCATAGAATTTGTCGATTTGTCTAGCTTGATTCGGCTGCTTTTCATTATCACGCCTCGAAGGGTATGTAAGAGAAAAAAAATACTACAATATATATAAATGAAGGTTTAGTATTTGGGCACGGAGCAACAACAGGAGCAACAATGGGGGCTTCAAGAACTGGAGTTGTGATTGGTTCGGACCTACCTGGAGGTTGGGGAGGGTTTGCGTACTTGTGACCAAGAGTTGCACTTGGTCCTTTGTCACTCGGGTTAATTGTCTTCACTATGAAGGACGTTAGGAATTTGGAGGTCCTTGATATGCAACCTACGCTTCGGTAGTGATTTTACCTTTAAGTTCTTATCTAGGGTTAGTAACGGTGTTACTAGGGAGTGTCCGGACCCTGATAGTAGAAGCGTGGGTTTGGCAGTTTACAAAACTAGCCTACATATCAGTCAGATTTGCCATTTGATTGTTTAATTTTGTTTGTTTCTCGATTTGCATGTCTGGACCCTGGGTTTTGGAGGTTATTCTGCCTATTTCTCATGATAGCTTCATTAGCCATGACGTAGTTGTCAAATCGTTCTTTGTGACTACTGAGTGTCTGAGGATCGGTGGCTTGGATAGCTGGGAGACTGATTGACCTGGGGTACTATGAAGTTGATTTCTGGACTGAAATTGGAACTGATTAAAATTTCACTCCTGTTTGGGTGAAAATTGCCAATCCCCTCGGTTAGTTTTGGGTTAAAGTTATTCCCCGATTGAAATTGTTGAGCTTTATTAGCTTGAGAGTTCTGATACGGGTGGAAAACCTGGTGGGATTTATATGATTTTGAAACCCATCTGAGGTCGGAAATTGGAGCTTATTGGTTGTAAGTAGTTGCAGCGGTTGTGACACTACTCAGAAAAGTTGTCCGATATCAACCGTTGCATGAGTGGCTGGACAGTTTTGTGAGAATGGGCACCACCGCAAGTAACACATTGCTCATTGCCTTGACAGGTTGCAGGTGCTGGACGCTGAGCAGAAGCTTGGTTCTTCCTGTCTAAGAGCATGCTTCGGAATTATCTTTAGTCAGCAACATCAGAGAAAACTGCTTGGGTGGAAGAGTTGTAATTACCCTTGCAAAATGTTAGCTCGTGTTTTGACGGAACCTTGGGACTTGCTTCGATGATTTTTAAACATTCGCGAGGCATTTTGTCCAAAAGTTTCCATCCAGATGAGGAGTTCAATGATCTTGATCCATAAATGTTCATGGCATTATAGAATGTATCTAGTTGATGCAATTCTGAGAAACCATGGTGTGGGACATGCCTAAGTAGATCATTGAAACGACTCCAAGCCTGTAAAAGATTCATCGAAACTTTGCTGATATCGTGAGATCTCATTGCGAAGAAATTACTATTTATTCTTCGTCTTAGAAGGTGGGATAAACTGGTTGATGAATTTGGATCAAGATCGTCCAAGTTTGAATTTGGCATGTGGGGGTTCTTTTTTTAGCCATTATTCGGGTGCTCCTCGATAGAGAATGGAAAAGCATAGCTTATCGTAGTTAATTGGAACATTGGGAAACCTCATTGTGGAGGTGTCTTGTTGTAGTAACGGATATGAGCAGCGGAGTCTTGCTTTGTCATGACGCAAGAACTGTTTGTTCTGGCAAGAGTGATTAACCCATGTTTTTACTTCAGCTTCGAAAATTATTTGCCTCAATTTTCAGAATAAGGATTGCGTGCCTGTAACCACTCGTTGGGTGCTGTGAGAATGAGCATAGTTCGAGTGTCTGCCATTGGCTCTACAGTTAGGATCTTCTGAAATGGGTATTCTATTTCGAGAGGTTCCGATAAACAACTGGCGGGTTCCTTCTGGTGTGAGGAGGTCGCGGCTCACGAGATGAGATGAGTTGGTGCGCATGCACATTATTGGATATAAACTATAAAGAAAAAAGTTAACTCATTTTTTTTTTGGATTTGTGGATTTAAAATAATTCACTGTCTAGTTTTAAACGGAAATGAGTTAGACAATTAAGCCAATAATCAATCTTACTTCTCGGGTAGTAAAACTCTCAGAATGAAATACGCACAGGTGAGCGTGAGGAGTAGGAATAGCGCGAAGCTTATTTCTTTTTGGGGTGTAGGTAGTTCTAGGAAAACCCTCGTAACTCACTGTTTAGTTTGTTAATCTGAATGTGGTGAGCCGTATATCGTATGTGGACCAGAAGGCAAGTATTTAAATCTTTGGTGCGATGGGATACTCAATAGTTCACCTGGTACTTATTGTGATAATACCTCAGTATGAGATTATTATATTTTGGTTATTTTTACCAATTAGTGATATTGTAATTTTTTATTTTGGACAATTTTTTATTTGTTTTTTTGATTGATTTTTTTTGTTTTTTTTTTTTTTTTTTTTTTTTTTTTTTTTTTTTGTATATGATTTGTTTCTAATAAAACAGAAAGTGAAAATATTTTTGTGTTTTTTAATATGATTATTAATTAATAAGATATGTTCAGAATCAAAGTCGGATGGAAATCGTAGCAAATGCCTCCCGGCAGCGGCGCAATAAAATTGGTTCGCCGAATAGTATACGTATATTATACTACTAGGCCAAATCACATTGATTAAAAAGATTCGGAGAGATATTCCCGGGTCGTATGTTCCCAACGAGGTGCAATTGAAATTTATCCTGGGTTTGAAGAGAAATGTACTGATGGCGACTATATGATATGAAAACATGATATAAATACAACTAACAATTAATTAATAAACCTACTTTATCTACGGGAAAAACAAGTATAGGGAAAATTAGGGATCTTAAAAACTAGGGGGAAACACTAAATTGTTATAAGGAAATCCTTAAAATTAAATTAAATTAATAAGGGGAAGAATAAGGTATCGGGAACCCTAATATAAATAATTTAGAAAATAAGCTATATTAATTAAAAATCATAATTAAATCTAATTAACTTTATTGAAAATAAGAAATAGAATAAAAAACGGAGGTCGTTTGAATGTAAAACGAAAAGAAACGGTAAAAAAAAATTTACCGTAAAAAAGGGTCTAAACTGAAAATTAAAAAAAATTAAGCCTATACTAATTTTTATATGTTTTCCTAGACACTCAATGACAAAAGATATTTTATACAAAAAGAAAATATTTTTTTTTATTAATTTTTGGATTTTTTATGACATTTTTAAAAATTAAAAACTAATCAAAACTACGTAAATAGAAAAAGACAAAAAATAAGTTATAAAAATTCTGAAAAAATCAATTAAATAAAGAAAAATAGTTAACAATTCTAAAAAATATACAAAAGTGCCCAATTTTTACTGTTTTAATTAAAGTAATTAACTAATTAATATTAAACTAATTTAAATTAATTAAATTAAATATAACTATAGTTAACTAAAATGCTAACAGTGAAAGGACACAAGGACAAACGGGGTAACAGGCTAACTAAACACAGGGACTAACAGTGTTAAGCTGGAAAAGAAAGAAATTCAAAACTGGTCCCTCAAATGGACCCGATTCAAAGTGGTCCCAACAGCTTTTTTGAAAACATACAAAGCAAAACTTACTCACGGGGTTAAGGGGACATTTTTATAAAAGCACTTATGACTTTTAACATTCTGATAAGCCAAAAATAAGCTTTTGGGGCTGCAAAAGCTAAATAAAGCTTTTTAGTTATTTTTCTTTCTTTTTTTTTTGGGGCTTAAGTCACAAGAGATAAGCTGAAAAACTAAGAAAGTAAGTAGCTTACTAGCTAAGGGAGTCTATGTTTAAGCTAAGTTATCTAGGTAAGCCTAAGATAAGCTAATATGACATAAACTAAGTTTAACGTTTTTAAAGAAACAGAAAAGTGCTCCTTTAAGCTACCTTTAAGCTAAGCTAAGGCGTGAGTTAAGCTGAGATGTTTGGGGAAATTAAAGAACAAGTATTAAGCTATAAAAGGAAAGCTATAATTGATCACTAAGCCTGATGCAATAAGCTCGAACATGGGTGAGAAAATTGGTTTCAGCACCAGGGGAGGTGCAATGCAACAGTGTGAGGGCACCTTTTGAGCTTATTGCAATAAGCTCAATGAACTATTTCGTTTAAACTAAGTACCAAAAGAATTAAAGGGAGTTAATTAAGCTTTTTTCAAAAGATGAGCTAATATGATAGCTTTTAACTGTGATAATTGGGGTTAAGAGTGGATTTCACGAAAAACACATGATACATACACACTTGGCTTATGTTTGCCAAACCAAAGCAGAAAACAAGGGTGGTAATAGGTTAGAACAAACACGTAGAACACTTAAACAAAAAAGTGCTTAAGTGCATAAGCAGATAAGTGGTTTAGCTTGAATTGTTATTTGAAATTTTGACAGGAAAAATAGAAGGGGACATAAAAAACTTGTTTTCAAAACTAACAATGTGGATTTAAATGGCTAAATGAAACCCACACACTCAGCCAAAGTTGGCTGAGTGCATTTGACCCATACATATCCCAAGATTACCCATTTTAAGACAAAACCAAACACCCCCTTATTTTATAAGAAACCTTTAAGGAATTTGTATGGTGAAATGAGGCCAGAAAGTGATTGCAAAGTTCACTCTAATCACTTATACACATGGTTAACAAGTTAACAACAATTGAACGGCTTTATTAACATGATAGTTAGAATTTTGACAATGCAATATCACAAAAAACTTAACTTTGATTAAAAATGAAAGTGGTTACACTAAAGCTTTAATGTTGACTGAGTTACACTTAAATGATTAAAAGAAACACTTGGAATTTTAAAATTAAGCTAAAAAAAACATAAAAATAGTGTTGTAAGTTCGGCTTGGTCTTGGCTCTTTTATAGAAGTCCTCAGCCTTCACTTGGTTCTTTGGCTGTGTTTCTTGTGAGGTACAATACCTAAAAGCATTCCTAACCCTTGTTTTACATTCACACCATTTCACCTTGAAATGGGTCTGGGTGTCATGATTGCAACCTGGACTTGCCAAGTGCAAAGTGGGAGGTGGGAAAGGGCAAGGGATTAATGTGAAGGGACCACTTGGAAGGGATAGGGAGATGTGGCTAGTATAGTGGGGTGCCCTGGTATGGTTTTGGCGGGGTAACGTGTAGGGGTACGGTGTTGTACCGGTTTTAAAAGTGAAGTTTGGACAGATGCACAATGGTCCCTATTTCTCACTCTTTTGTTTCTTTTTTCTAGCGATTTTAGTTATAATAGGTTAGGAAAGAGGAGCTTAGCCCTTGTGGTTTATAACTAAAAAGGGAAACAAGAGACTTTTAGGAAATTGCAAATTTTGTCCCTGCGTTTTATAACTAAAGAATAATAGAAGAAAGTGTTGGAATTTTGCAAAAAGCCCCTATGTTTTTTTAAAAAGGGTAAAGGTTTTTGTTTTGGTCAGATTTTGTCCCTTTCTTTTATTTTCCCATTTTTCTTTATAAAACACTTTTAAAAATGACCTTTTTTAGTTCATATTGTTTTATAAAAAAGTGAATTGTGGGGATTTTGTTGGGGTTGGTTGTATTGGGCCCACTGGGTTTGGGTTTGGGCCAATATGTTTCGGGCTTGGTTATTGGGCTTTTTTCAAGCCAATAAGGTGTAGGAGGTGGGTTTTGTGTGTACAATGGCTGAGCTTGTGTAACTGGGCTAGGATTGGGCCTTCCAAACGTCTTCCGGTCTTTGTATTCAATTGCACACAAAAGGGCTTGTTGTAATTGATGAGGGCCCATTTGGTCTTCACAGTTATCCTATTGGGCTTTCCGGCCAGCAGATGGTAAAGATTGCATCAATAGTTATTTCTTCAGTCCGGCTCTGGCCTTGGGCATTTTAGGACTTTGGCCATGATTGTTGCCCAAGTTTTTCCATTCCATGCTCAGTTTGGTCATTTTGGCTTGTTTTCTGCTCTTTTGATTGATATCCAATTCCTGCACAATACAAATGCAAAACAAACATAATTTGGCAGTTTTTGTCTGTTTTTGGTCATTTAAGCTCGTTTTTAGAGGTAAAAGATATGTGTAATTAAGCACTTATCAACGCATAATAAGAATAATGAATTCAAACAATAGAAACTTAAACTAACAGCAGTAATAATGACTTAGCAGTAGTTAAAATCAAAACCTTCCCCTTAAGTGGTGCATGCAACATATCCAAACGGTTAAACACTTTATCATATGCTTCCCCTGAAACCAATATGTTAACCATCTCTTGACCAAAAGTAATAGGATCAACCATAAAAACTGTTCTAATAACTAACCAAAGTAGTAAGAATACCATGTTAGTACCATCATGACGGATCACTAATTCGCGTAGGGTGAAACAAATGACCTAACAGTAGTAATCGATACCAAGTAGTAAGTAACAATGAAGAGCTAGCACTAATGGTTTGAGCTAGTAGTAAAAATACAATAGCAGTATTAATTACTAACTAGCAATATTAATTTTGTCAAGCTCAATGGGGGGGGGGGGGGGTGCAGTAAACCATGTATGAAGCATAGTTATATCTTTCATTCCGCATAAACATAATAACCACTTTATAACACAATCAGCATTGAAGACCATTATCTGTTCTGTTCCGTGAACTTAATCATGTGTGTTATCCATATATCTGACTGATCGAAGAGTCGTAATTTTTTTTTAAACTCTAGAGAATTATATTTATGAAATTACTATTGTTATTCTATTACATAGCAGCATTAAGTATTATTATAGCAGCTAAAGTATACTGTAGTAATGGAAATCGATCTTCGTCAAGCAGTATCGTATACACGACCTGCATTAATACTTTTTCAACAACAACATTAGTTTTTTATAGGAACAAAGAATCAAGCACTTTCTTTACAGATCCCAACCATAACCACAATTATAACTTTGTTAAACACATGAAGCACTAATGTATTATCAGCAGTTTTATCATTAAACTGTTAATATACATATTGCGACATCATAATATAACCATCAAAACCAGTATATAATCAAATGTTAAGAACAAGTAGACAATCTAAAACCAGTACCACCATACTACATTTATCTAGTAGCATCTTAGACAGACCATATAATGAATCTTCACAATCGCCAAATAGAACCACATTGATTTGCTTAGCGGATAATAAACTTTTGGCAGATACTTGACAATAGTGCAGACCACGTAAAACAGATTCGATATAACAAAAACTAAGGTATTAAGTAACTTATAAACATAATTCAATCAGATTCATGGTTGCGATTCACTTCGACTGAGCCCACAAAACAATTCACAAGTATCTTCTAAACATGTACCCTAAACTTTCATAATACAAACCAAGAGACTTCCGTACATCGATTCATATAAGCTCAAATCTCCATTCACAGACTAACTGTACAATACAATCCCATAGAATCGACTATTGCCGGAACAAACTTTTAAAACCCTACTAATAAGGTTGAGTTTACATAGAGAACGTACTAGGCTTGTCACCATACAAAGATCAAAACCCTAATATTACAACTGTGATTGTGACTTTAGCAGTAATAACCAAAAAAAATAACGGAAACCACTAACCTTGTTATTTGACCTGCTGTTGTCATTGATTCTGATTATCCTAAATAGAAAACCTATCTGCTCCACGCTTTAAGCCCAAACTTCCGCTTTAATAAATACAAAAACCCTAACCTTGAGGTTTCTTTATACAATCTGAATCTTTGAAGCTTCAAACCTTGTGTCTTTGCTGTCCAAAACCCAGACCAGCAACCTCTTGTGATGCAAGCTTCCAGCAAATCAGAACCTTTTGCTCTCCTTGTGGTCTTCTGATTTCTTGTCGCGATGTACAGTATTAACCAACGAACTCAAAATTTGAATCATGAACCAGAACATGAAAACCCGTTATATGAAGACTTGAATTAGTGTGATCCAAACCAAATTTTCTGTTTTATCAAAATTAGGGTTTGGTTGTAAACCTTAGTTTTTCGAATCTTGACCACACAAAACAGAAAATAATACGGACACTACTTTCAATCTTTAAGAACAATTGTTAAAAACCTCTATAGATCCTCGATCAGAGCACCAGGTCTGATACCCAAATTGTGGAGAATGTTTTAAGCTCTAGGATCGAAATTTAACAAGATATGTAGATGCACAACGGAATATATATAAGAAAACGTTTATTTTTACCAAGGTTTTACATTTATACAAGCCCAAGTCAATTTGATATATATAGACGGTTACCTACTGTAAAGGGGTCAAAAACACTTTGACCTTGAGGCTAAACCAACACATTCGTTCTACATAATTAAACCACACACATTTTTGGTGCACACAATCCTACACCTAAACTATGTTATAGATTCTTTATAATATTAGAGTCCATCTATCTACAAAGGAATCTTAATTGTTTTAGGAAACTAAATTCTTTTCTAATCTTTTGATCTTTTCTTTTAAGCATCTTTTAGAATTCTTACATGTTTTGTAGAAATTCCATATTGTTGACTTTGATATTTTGACTTCATTCTTTTCTTTTAAGCAAGTTCTTTTGTATCATCAACTCATAATTCAAATGGCATAATAATAAACAAAACAATTTCATATAGTCAGTTACCACTATTTAGGGAAGACAATCAATTATTGAACAAATTGATTTCTACATAGTAAGGGATAACGCAGAGTTTCAACTTTCAACATGATATGATAATATGCGTTCCTGCTAAGCTAATTTACTTTGCATTGCAATTGATGATCGTTTATATATTCTAAACAGACTAGGATAATTAAAACCAACCATTTTAATCAAAACTTGATACTAGTACGGAGAAATCAACTACATTTTTTCAAATTCTCTTACATGCTCGTTATTTTACTTATTTATATTAACCGGTTGATCTAGATCATGTTAAAAACATTTAAGCAACACATTTGTATAAAAAAAATTCGCAACAAAATAGGACATATTTTTAGACGCCTTACGATAACCAAGTTTCTCTTTCATTACTTAGCAAGTTTTCATAGCCTTATTAGCGTACTTTAATTATAGAAAAATTTTCTTTTGTTATAAAAGCAATAGCTTCGTAATGGATGCGATGCAGTACAAACAAAATCTAATGCAGTACTTATTTACACAGATTAAAATGATTATAAAGAATTAATAATTACATTACATTATGAAAACACAATGAATTAATGAATAAATCGTTATAAAGTAAAGCAAAATGAAATTCCTTATAAAAGCATGTCAAGAAAACCAAAAAAGACTGCCAACTTCAACCAATAAAACAATTGAACAAAAAACTTCTTGTAATGAATTACATGTTAACCTACCCTAGTACCCTGTTAATCCCATGTTCAATTAGTAATCTAATAACAAGATTAACATGATCTAAACTACCCTAAATACTACCAAAACCCAAGGGTACACGATAGTCAAAGGATATCCAACGAAACCATGATCTAACAGGAAACAAATATTATAACAATAGTGAATTCATGTTTAGGCTAGCACTTGAAGTGCTTAGCCACTCATAGAAACAACAAAGCAAGAATTAAGAATGGTAATCTTGGATTGAAAACTCATAATTCTCATAGATGTGGTTTATGAACGATTAAATACAAAAGTAAGATAAGTGTGATCTCCTTTGGACTTCTGGTGGAATTCTTTAAGCAATGGAGGCCTTGTTCACCCCTTGGAACTGATGTAGAATGGTTGATGACAAAGTGTCTGAATGAGGCCTCTATTTATAGATTTCGAATAGTTTACGGCGTAACCACATAAGATGTTATGCCATAAAGTACTGACACGTACTTTCCATGTTGCAAGCTTAAAAGATGTTATGGCGTAATCTTGTGTCCACGTTACGTCGTAATGCTGACTCAGATGACTCAGCCTTCCATATTAGTTATGTTACGGCATAATCCTTGAGTTTGGTTATGCCGTAATGTTGTTGGCTGACGTGTCTTGCCTTGAATATGTTACGGTGTAACACTGTCGTAGAGGTTACGCCGTAAAGTCTCGTAAGAATCTGTGTTTTCTTCATTTTTTTCGTTCATTTCCTGTGTTTCTTGTCACATACTTGCATTTTACCTGAAAAACAACTAAATAACCGTAAATGTATTAAATTCAAGTATTTATAAGATATTTGGAAGTATTTTTGGGGGAAAATTGACACTAAAAAGTATCAAATATTTGATGTTATCAACTATATATAGAGAATGTTGTTAGGAGTAAATGCTATCGGTTTTATTGCTGTTGTTATTATAGTCATTTACTCCTTGTCAAACTTATTCCTCAGTTCGCTGTCTCAATCAGCGGGTCTGCATTAGTTTACTTGTAAACTTGACACTTTGTCAATTTTACTTGTTCAAAGGGTAATCTTACATTGTCATTCAACTTGTGCGATCCATAGCACATTGTAATACTTTGATTTATATCAATAAAGCATTACATGTTTGAAAAATTATTACTTGTGTTATTTACATTAGATAAGTGTTATATTCCATATAGACATGTGAATTGGGACTTTCAAAAAAAATTTCAAATTTTAAAAATGTTATATTTATATTAGGAAAGAGTTTTAACCTTTTTTTTAATTTATATATATATATATATATATATATATATATATATATATATACATATATACATACATATATACATACATATATACATACATATATACATA
>BQNB010158548.1:0-15018 GCA_026074375.1 Tanacetum coccineum
TCAATCACTCATTTCTCCTGTAAATCTTGCTGTGGATTGCCCTGCACATAAGGTAAGAAAATCAGTCTCTTCTGGGGACCTAAGCCCTCACTGACTTGGATTTGCCTTGTGCATCAATATAATCAATCCTTTTTAGGATGGTTGATGCATTGTTGTGCTTAGAAACATGGTCTATTACTTTAGTCTTTGGTTTCCAAACCCAACAAGCTGAGGCCTTAACAGCATTAACCTGATTTCCATTAACAACATTAAGTATTGCTTTTGGCTTAGCAGCATTAACTACTGCTTTTGGCCTAGCATCATTAATATTTTTATCCTTAACAGTATTAACCCTCTGATTAAAATTACTATTTTTAAATGCTGCATTGTTGTTAATGGGTCTTCTAACAGTTGAATGTGCTTTATTAAAAACATTTTTCATTGGTCTTGTACTATTCATTGTTGTTCTGGGTTGAGCAATATTAACTGGTCTAGTAGTAGTATGTGATACTAGGCCAGACCTCATTAATACTGCTTTTGAAACCATGTTCCTTTTAGGACTGGGGTGAGTCATTCTACAAAAATTTTGGTGATTCACCCTTTGAGTATAGTTCCATACTGGTTTTACCATCTTTTTATTATTAAACTGTCTTTTTACAATCTACCTGCAAGTGATCAAACTTCAACTTACAAAACAAGCTTTGTTAAACATCTCAAAATTTCTTCCTAATCTTTGAGACATCAAATTATTCCAGTTTCTTTGATTACCTCTAGGAGTATGAGTGTTTTGCCTAAGTTGCTTAACCTATTTAGCAGTTTTCCTAGTAGTTTTTCCTTTAGGTTTAACAAACTCTATCTTAGCAAAACTAGGTTTAACAGTTTTCTTTTCAATCTTAGCTTGAGGCACATCTTCTTCCTCACTATCAGACACCCAATCCTCAATAGTTGGAGGACCAAAGTTCTTCCTAACAACCTTAGGCTTGTCTCATTAGCTTAGCTTCACTAGGTCTCACATATAGGCTTCTTAACTGTAGGCTCACTAATATAGCTCATCACAAAACTTTCTAGTCCAGAGTATAACAAAATCAGGTTTTGGAGGCATAAAGTTTCCTGTATAGGGAGGTGGAACAGCATTATACCCTAAACCTATTTTGCACTTATCAACTATCTGACAGTCTATTAGTTTGCTTAAGCTTTTAGATGAATTCTCAAAATTTTCTATTGTTAGCTGAATTTCATCTTTTTGTTTTTGAGCCAGTTCTAACTTCCTTCTAAGCTCTGTAATGGCTACTTCTCTTAAATGAAACTTACGATTTAAGACCTTGATATCTTCCTCATAAATAGACTCATTTTTCTTATATACTAGAAGTCTTGCTTCTACAGACTCAAAACCTGTTTTATAAGCAATAACATTTAACTTAGATGTCCTTAAGTCTTTTAACAGTTGTTCATTTTGTTCTTTAAGAATTTTAACATTTTCCAAACAAGATGATGAACAGTTTGAATCAGTAGATACCTCAGAGTTAAAACTTGTAGAAGAGTAAGCCATGAATGCCACATTAGTTTGACTTCTTTTGCTTGATCACTCAAATCATAACCAGAACCTTCATAAGACACACAAAGCATTAGAAGTAGTTGTCCTCTACTGGCAGAGCCCCTTCTTGTGTTGCACTTTCCTATTTTCTGGTTCCCTTAGTGGCCTGCACTCCTTTCAAAGTGTCCCCTTTTGTGGCATTTGTAAAAATCCACCTTGGACTTTATCAAACCCACATGGTCTCTTACATGTATCAGTAAGCTTTCTTTTAGTGGTTCTCATGAATCTCACTTGCCCTCATTGTTTAGCAATAGCCTATCTGCCAACTCAGGTCCTTTCTTCTAAATTCATCAGGGATGAATTTGTTGCCAAGTCCTCGTTATCACAAGTGTGGACTGTTTAGTTGACATGCAAAGAAAGCACAGAAACAGGCACGTCACACAAAGTTATCAATTGTTGTTGTGTTACACTGTAGTATCCTTGTGTTGCTAGCAGTTGTAGCACCATGAGCAGTATTAACTGCTCCATTTGTATTGTTGGTGCTGTTTGAGGACACAAAGGCTACGTTTTGTGTGTTTGTGCTTGAGCTTGATGTCCCTTTGACCTCTGGTTCATAGATCTTCAGGTTGTTGTAAAGATCATCCAAGCTTAATGTATCTATCTTAGGCTTGTTCCTCCACACAATGGTATGTGTGTTCCATTCTGGTGACAGACTTCTTAAGAACTTCTGATTCACATCTTCTTGTGAGATACTTTCACCATGAATCTCTAACTGACTGATAAGCTTTTAAAGCCTATCAAAGGTTTGATCTAACACCTCTGAGCTAGATGAGGTAAAAATTTCATACTGCTGCTTTAGAAGATTCCTATGAGTCTTTTTAGTAGCAGCATTCCCTCTAAACCTCTTCTCAACAGCCTACAGCAATGACTTGGCATCTTTGATGGAGTTAAACTTCAATTGATGTTCATTAGGGATGCCCATCAATAAAGTGCTTCTTGCCTTCAACTCTAACCTCCTTTGTGCCTTTTCTTCAGCAGTTGTAGGAGCAATTGTAGTCTCAACACCTTTAACAACTTTTGTTATTGGAGGTGCATTACCATTCTCTATAACTTCCCATAGAGAATAATCAATATCTGGATGCACTGTTCCATCCTCATCCTCCAAAGCTCATACTCACCTGGTTTGAGCATAGGCACTTTTGATGCAACCACCATATGTACTAAGTCTTGATCCATGTCTTTTTAGCAAAGTTTCTCAAAGCAACAAGCTTTGATACCACTTGTTGGTCCCAGTTAACTTCTAATGATCGAATTCCTTAAGCTTGTTTAAGGTTTAGTTATGCTAGATAAATCTAACACAACTTAGTTTAAGAAACTTTGTTTGATAATACTAAAGATTATGTGAAATCTAATCTTTAATATAAGAAGAATTCTTCCAGTTACACTAATACAATATAATTTCTAAAAATAAAATCTCCAATATTATTATTATCTAAATAATAACGATTTTACTCTCCTTGTATTTAGGGTTCCAAAACCTTAAAGCTATTAATTTATACGGGACTAAGATTACATACCACAAAGATTTCTAGGATGTCAAAATCTCATGCACCTAGGGACCCCTTTTATACATCAAGGAGTCCTATGTCGATTTTTACATATATTACTAAAACATAGATTAATTCTCAAAGATCTTTTCTTTAAATAACAATCACTTAATCTCATAAGTAATCTTGATTTTAAGTATCGTTATCTTTCTAGCCAGTTTGTAAATTTGTACCAGCAAGCATTAACTCTTAACAAGCAGTAGTAACTTATAAACCAACAGCATTAACTGTGTACAAGCAGGAGTAACTACTTAGAATATTTTCTTTAATCTTCACCAACAGTACTAACTTTACTCTAGCAGTACAAACATATACTAGCAGTACTAATATACACTAGCAGTACTAAGTTACATTGGCAGTACTAAGTTACACTAGCAGTACTAACTACGTAGTATATTTTTCATTAGAGTTGATGAACAACACTAACTTTACTTAGTAGCAGTAACACAACCCTTAGCAGCAGTAACTTTAAGATCATCATGAAGTCTTTTAATCCCAACAGATCTCTCCATAGGTCTATCTATAGAATTTAGAAATTATAGAAAGAATTGAAATAATTACAAGGAATCAAATTAATACTAATTTTTAGCTCCCCGGCAGCGGCGCCAAAAACTTGATGCGTATTTTATTTTAAAATATATTTTATTCAAGTTTTAAATTTATAAAACTCGATTCACCTAACAAACGCACTAACGGGCAGAAAACCCGATCGTGAGTAGTGTAGAGATAGTAAATTCCGAGGTCGTCCCAAGAGCTAAGTGTCAATTAGTTTTAATTTGAAGTGTCATATTTTAAAAATGGTTTGAGATTGATTTTCAAAATAACAAGAAAGTAAATATGCGGAAATTAAAAGAGATAGAAGTAATCAGGGAGAAAGGCGTGCTTGCCTAGCCATTTCATTACTATCGTTATAATTATGTTTTCCTGTGCAATGTTATATCATGGTTTCATTGGTGGTTGCTAAAGTAGAAAGGCCTGAATAGATATATTTAGTCTGCCCTATAATTCTTGCGATCCCAAATCCCCCGAAAGTCATGAAGGTAGGGCAACCAGGTCATAGTAATTAATCCCAACTATCCCAAGAACTAGTCTAATAACCTATATAGATTATTAATCCTCTATGAAAGAGTTTATGTGCTTTTTAAGTATATTAAGTGATAAAGCCGGTAACAAGGTTAGTTCCCACACTAAGGTTAGGATGATCACCCAACCCTAGTACCATGCTAATCCCACGTTCAAGTGGTAATCTAATAACATGATTAACATGATCTAAACCACCCGCAATACTACCAAAACCTAGGGTTACACGATAATCAAAAGGATATCCAATGAAACCATGATCTAACAAGAAACAAACATTATAACGATAGGAGATTCATGACTAGGCCAACACTTGAAGTACTTAGCTGCTCATAGAAACAACACATCAAGAATTAATGAAGATAATCATTGATGGAAAAACTAATAATTATTACAAAGCGGTTTATGAATCGATTTAAATATAAATAGTTAAGATCTTTTTGATCTACATTGGACTTCTGTGTGGAATTCTTTTTGAGCCTTATGGAGGCACTTGATCACACCTTAGTCTATGATAGAATGGATATATCGAATTGTCTGAACTGAGGCCTTATTTATAGATTTTGAATAGTTTAGGCCATAACCTTTCTAGAGCGTTTACACCATAACACTGCCTGACGAGTACTTTCCATCTTGCTAGGCTTAAAGGATGTTACAATGAATAGTATACATGTTACGTCGTATTGCTGGATCTAGTATGACTCAGCTTTCCATATTATTAACTGTTACGTCGTAAATAACTTGGTGTGGTTACGTCGTAATCTTGCTGGGTGACGTGTCTTGCCTTGAATATGTTACGGCGTAACACTGTCGTAGGGGTTACACCGTAAAGTCTCGTAAGAATCTGTGTTTTCTTCATTTTTATGTCCTTTTCCCGTGCTTCTTGTCACATACTTGCATTTTACCTAAAAATAACAAAATAACTTACCTGAAAATAACAAAATAACCGTAAAAGTATCAAATTCAAGTATTTATAAGATAATTGCAAGTATTTTTAGGGGAAAATTAACACTAAAAAGTATCAAATATTTGATGTTATCATTTACCTCAAACAAAAATTCAAGAGTGATAAGCAAATCACCAAATAAGCCTCATAAGCACAATTTATTCCCAGATAAGCTATGTACACATTCAACCGGATTTTTTTAAGCAAGAAACACGTAAGCCTCAAATCCTATCACAAATAACCAACCAAATTTGAGATTTGTATCTCAACCGAATTTGTACAAACAAATTTGACAATTTTAATTTAACCTTAATGAACAAGTTACAATCACTTAAACATACACATACATGATCAAGACAAGCCAAATCACAGTCTAATTTATCCAATTAACTAAAGCCCTAATATTTCAATGATCTAACTGAATTTGAAAATCGGTTCAAATCATATGAATGAAAACGATTAAACAACATTATCCAAGGGTTTAGAGCTTACACTTACCAGATTAAAGCGTGTGATTACGTTTAAAAAACTTGATTAAAAACGTTTTAATCCTACAAATCTTGACCGAATTTGATAAAGACGAAAATCTCAACCGAATTTGTGATAATAGTTATGAATCAAATTTTTGTATTTATGCCCAAGTTAAATTCGGTTGACTTTTGTTGACTGGGTTGAAACTTTCAAAAATTGTCTCTTTCAGTCCCTTAACTTGCTAAGTATTTTGTCAAAAGTCAAAACTTGCCACAAACTCCCCCTTGAAGTTAAATCCCTTTCCTAGAATAGTCCACGATTGAAATCTTGCTTTTTCAAAGCCCGGTTTATCATGAAAATATTTATAACTCCCCTTCAAATAAATACTCATTTAAGAAATCCATCTTATTGTAACAAAAATTAATTTGAGAGGTCATTATTTTTGCTTTTTTTCAAAAATTATGATTTTTCGAAGATGATTATGTAGAAAAAATTTTACAAACACATGTTTTATCGGTAACGAAACATTTGGTCATATTAATAACTCCCCCTTAGATCATGATCTCGTTTACGCATTCGAATAATATTTTGAGAAAAACACGAATCATAAATCTAAAAATTCATAGGAGACATGTGATTTGTTATAAATATTTAATATTTTGTATTTTTGTCCATTACCAATTTTTATTTTGTGTTTATATTTTGAAAAGTCAAAGAAAGTCTTTTTGACTTTTTCATTTTTCAAATTTTGTATTTTTCTTTTGAAAAATTTATGTACATGTTTAGATGTATGATCTTTGAAATCAAGAAGATAATTTTGCCAGACTATCGAACTCAGTTGGAGTCATACATCGCATACCAATTCTATGGACTAGATACTCAAACATTTCATTTGGAAGGGCTTCCGTAAATAGATCAGCTAACTGGTATTTCGTCCTGACAAAATATAATTCAATAGTACCCTTTCCAACGTGTTCTTTGATAAAATGATATCGGATGTTGATATGCTTTGGTTCGAGAGTGTTGTAATGGATTGCAGAATATAACAATTACGCTCTTGGAGTCACAATACATAAAAATCTTGTTAAATCTAAATCCATAGTCCATGAGTTGTGTTCGCATCCAGATCACTTAAGCACAACAAGCCAATAGTGATACGTACTCTGCCTCATTAGTTAACATCGCAGTGTAGCCTTGCTTTTTTAATGACCAACTAACTAACTTATCTCCCAGAAATTAAATTCCTCCTAAAGTACTTTTACAATCATCATGACAACCTACGTGATCTGTGTCTAAATACGTGATTAGTTCAAAGCCGTAATCTTTCGGATACCATAGACCTATGTTATAAGTCTGTTTCAGGTAATACCTTATGAGAATCTGAAATAACTATCGAGCCACATCCAGGTTGCAGGTTGAGATCATCATGGAGAAGACCCAAGAACCAAAAACAATTGTCTTTGTTTTCAACCTTAACCACTGCCTGAGCTATAGGGTACATCTGGTTATTAGCATCCCTACCCATAGTTATTAATAACTCTCCTCTACACGTGTGCTTTAAAAATCAACCATCAAGACTAATAATTTTCCTACACCCCTCCATCCAACCATCCTTAACACCTCTAAAGCATACATAGAACCTCTTAAAATAAGTGTTGTCATCTTCTGTTTCCTCCACATCAAGTCTACATGTTGAACCCGGGTTTGTATCCAATATTGCCTGTCTATAATTAAACATCTATCATGAAATTCTGCCTAGTAGATTCTTTCATTGCTTTGTGTGAGATGTAAGGATAATCTATGATTTCCTTAGCATATTGATGAGCAATCCACTTGTAAGTCACCAAAGACCCCAACCTGTAATTCCTAGAACACTTATGGTCAATGTGCAAAGACTTGATTTGTAATGAGTTTTCAAAACTCATCCATGATGCCCCAAGTCTAAACCCACAAACTAGTTTCCTTCCTTTAGCTTCAAGTATTTTGGTCTTACTCCACTTAGGTGACCATATTGAACTAGAATCAGCAACCTTAATGCTAGTACCCTCTATTTGTTTTAGTAAACCCTCACATTCTTTGCCTTATCCATCTTTTTGCTTTAGTGAACCCTTTCAGTCTTTGTTACTACTTTCTGTTTGTTTTAGTGAACCCTAACAGTATGTGCTAGTACCATCTCCATCTTACATGCTTTTTGTAATAATAGGCTTCCTAAACATCAGTGTCTTGGTCTTTATAGTTTTACCATTTTTAGACATACGTTTTGGACCAGGTTTGGACTTAGGTATTTTAGACTTCCCTTTATTACTTAAACTTAGAACATCGTATGCATCATCAAATAGTTTCTTTTGTACCTTTTTCTTACTATATGCATCTACACATCTACCACCTTTAGCATCCATTCCACATTGAACCAAAATGCATTTCTAATCATTATGAGCATACCAAAGTTGGTAACCATTAGCCACACAATAATTAGCTAGCATCAACCTTAATTGTTCAGGGTGGTCAAATCTCATACCTAAGACATGTTCCATTTTATTCCACTCTAGACTTGGATTAAACTTAGGATAACTAACACCCTTTTTAATCTTAAATCTATCAACAATACTACTTTCATCAAGACCCCTAAAGTAACCATTGTTGCTACAAAGTTTGTTTAAAAATGGGTATGTGGTGGTTACATTAGGTATAACTATATTTTCTTCACCTTCTGTTTGAAAATCAACATAGTCCGGGTCACCAACTTCTTCACTAGAATCATACTCATTACTAATGTCACTACCCTCACTAACATTTGCTACAAAGTCTATAAGGTCTAAAACATCATAATCAAAATGTTCGGTGTAAAGGTCTACAATCCATTTGTTTTCATACACACAAGTTAGAAATTCCTCTACATTATCATCAGTCCTAAGTTCTGTAATTATAATGTTCAAAGGAACATTATACCTACATAATATAACCTCTTTACAACACCATGAACTAACCTTTGCACTATCTCTGTTAAATTGAGATAAGACATTTCATCAAATCTATAATAAGTAAGTTGCTTCATATCTCCTTGAATATACCTCAACGGATCAGCAAAAAAGATACCATCATGGTGTAAATTAACACTAAAAACACGACATGTAAAGGGATAAAATAAGATTAGGGTTTTGAAATTAAATGTAAATTATACAAATTAAAGATAGAGAAAGATTTATAAGACTAAAAGGAACATCTTTTATGTTTATACATGTTCGTTTCTTGGACTTCATTGATTGCAATTGAGGGCATAGTCCCTGAATTAGGGTTTTATCATTGATTGTGTCGTTGGGTTGTGTTAAATTATGATTCAAGTTTTAAATTTATATTTTGCCGACTTAACCAAAAACAACACTTTAACGGGAAGTATACCCGGTAGGTGGAAGTTTCGTGGTAAGTAAGGTGCCGATCACTAAGAGCAAGGAACACTTTCAATTTATTAATACTTTGGTTTTTCTAATCTAAGTTAGTCTAATCTATGCTAAACCTATGTTAATCCTAAATCTAATGTAAAAAGGGTTTTCAGTATGAGAGACTGCCATGGGTTTGGTGGTGACTAAAACCAATTCAAGACACTAAAACACATTGATACGGAATAAAAATACACTATATAATATAATATTTCAACAAGAGCAATTAAGAAAATTCCCTAAGGAAAATTCACTCTTTAAAATATATATATATATATATATAATATATAATATACGTATGTTTACCGGAAAGTATGATTTCCCGGGTCGTTTTCCCAACGATTTGAGAAATTGAAACCTCGCTTGATATTGGATACTGATTTGAATGGGTTCGAAGATTGATTGGGGTTTTCTATAACTACTAATTAAAAACAAGTAATTAAAAACAATTTAAGCACTTAACAAAATACGGGAAACAAATAGAACGCGACAATTAAGCAAGTAAACTAAATTTAACTCCTAAAAATGTAAACTAAATTTCTAATCCTAAGACAAGACAAAAAAAAAAGAAAAACATTTTTTTTATTATTTTTGAATTTAATATGAATTAAAAATTAATTTAATCTAGTTAAATCTTAAAAAATAGCAAATTAAGTTCTAAAAATTTAGAAAAATGATTCTTAAACTTAGAAAAGTCTAAAATAACATAAAAACTCAGAAAACTATTTTTCACTATTTTTAAAATTAAAATCCTGTTTTTAAAATTTAAAATAAAAGCTTAAAAATGAAAATTAAAATTTAAAAGTGGTGAAAATGATTTTACTGAATGTAAACCTTAAGCTGTTTTTTATAAAACTAAAAAAAATTTGTATTTTTCTAAAACTTTTTTCTATTTTTATTGATTTTTTAAGATTTTAACTTTCGAAAAATTATAATAATTAAACTGCTTAATGGAAAATTACCAAAAATTCAGGGAAAATCAAGAAGGTTACAAAGAAGCTAGGAAAATTAAAACCTAGGACTCAGCTTAATTAATAAGCTCGAAATAAGCCCTACTATGCTACGGCTTATAAATGAAAAGGGAAAGTAAAACGTGTACAAGTATTTGATGGAAAGAAACTATGATGGATGAGCTATTGTAGCAAACTGGTTAACATGTATGGCTTATAAGTGTGAGGTCGTGGGTTCGAGTGTGGGCAACCCCTTTTTGCTCTCTTTTTTTATTTTTGACTTTTATGAAAAACTAAATACTAGGACTTAAAAAGGACAAAAAATTAAGCTATTTTAATAAAAGAGACCTAAGCTGAAACTAACTAATAAGCTCAAAAATAGCTTATCAAAAAGCTGTCACAGAAAGTGGACTTTAAAGCTCACTTTTACTTATCCACTTGCAACAAGCTCAAATTAAGCTCAACTTTAAAAACAAAAGAAGTTTTGGAAAGCTAGTGATGTGCTTAATCTATTTATGAAAAGAAATTTGAGCTTAAAACACTAGAGAACAACTGAAAATGATGAGGAAAGTAGCATACTCAGGAAATAAGCCAAAGTGCTCAAAATCTCATTAAGCTAAAAAGCTTAATAAGGCAATTTAGAACTTAAGCTCTTGTAAACTACTTTACCTAGATATAAGCTAGATAACTAAATCATAAAAAACCTAACTATAAGCTAGAGATCAAAACTTTAAATCATAAATCTTAGACCTACTGTTTTTGGCTTTTTGAATTTCTTAGTTGAATTTTGTCAGCAAAATAAGCTAGGAAAATAAGCTAGAAAATAAAATTTAAGTCCTAATCTATATTAAGCTGTAGCTACTATATATCCTATTCTAACCTTAAGAATTAAAACCTATGATTACCTAGCTAAAAATTAAACTAAAAGTAACTGCAGGAACAACTTGGTTCCTATTGATGCACTTTGCACATGTGCAAAACAATAGTGCAGGTGACCTTGGGGGTAACCCTGCACTAAGACACACTCCACTTAAGTGCAAAAATACAATGCAAACAAGATCTAAGCCTTGGAGGGCTTAGATCAAACTTTGCACAAGTGAAAATCAAAGAGAAATTCCCCTGGTGCTGAAACTATGTTATTAGACCCTATCTTTTTCAAATTTGAATTATAACCTACAAAAACTCTTTCTAAACTAGTAAATAATGATTGCACAACTATCTCAAGTAAAATTCACAATGCAGTTTGACTTTTAATGGTCAAACTCAGCTTGTGCCAAACACCCCTTAATATTCATAACAGTTTTGAAATACTATGAAAACTTGAATCTACTTATTAAAACTACTAAACCAGATATTAACTAGCTTATATCAAACTTACTTAACATGATCTAACAATTGATTAACTAGAAATCAAAGATCTATTCTATCTTATCTAATATTTTTGGTTTTTTATGGTTTTATGAAAAATTACTTATAAAACTATGATCTAGACTATTATAAGCTAAAACAGATTAACTACATTAACTAATAAGCACATAAAAGAAATAAGCAGCACAAATAAGCAACTAATAAGCATGCAGAATAAGCAAATAAGCAATCCTACACTATTAAGCTATAATTGAATTAAAATATAAAGATCATTAAAATTAAATGAGAACTTACTTAACCTCTAGCTAAACAAGAGGAATCAAATATGGCAGCTACAAGCTCCCTAGCTTATTAATAAGCTAGGGTATAAGTCCATGGGATCTCTTCCAAATTAAGATCCCCTTCCAAAAGCTTAAATCCAATAAATCCAAAGTAAATAGAAATTTTAAGCTAATTTTATAGGTTTAAAAGTATGATTAAGGTGGTTGAGCTCCATAAATAAGCTTATGACTTATATAGAGTTGATTTGAGCGTATAAGGGCTATTGATCTTTAGCTTATATCAAAATAAGACAAATAAGAGTTATTGAATTAAAGGATTTTCGAAGAGATTAAAAACAACTGAATTTCATTAATAAAAAGTTTGATTACAATACTTAAAAGGAAAGTTACAAGATTTAAAACAAAATTAAGCTAGAAATTGAAAATTAAGCTAAAACTAAATTCTAAGGCTACGTGTGTGTGTGTGAAGAGTGAGGCTCTATTTATAGGCTGCAGAGAAGCTTCTAGGCCCTTAGGTCCTTCCCACGCTCCTTCAATCCTTGGCCTTTGATCTTTTGCTAATCATTGGGAAGCAATCTCATCCGTTAGATCTAATTATGTGTGATAGAGGATTGCCAGCATGTCATTCTTTGATGTGACATTGTGTTAGCTGTGTGAGTGAGTTTAGTGCAAAACCCACGTCCCTTGTGTGCTTCTCCATTGATGACGTGTCCTTATGCTTGAGTGAGGTTAAGTAATCCCTTGATAAAGACTGATTTGACCCTTCATTTGTGTTAAGGAGCTCTTGAATTGACTAACGCAGCCCTCAATTTCCATTTGCCCCTTGTTTTACCCTGGCTAGTGAATTTGGGGAAGAAAGGTGAATAGTAACACCTTGGCGCCCAATGTTATAACTGAAAAGAGTAATTCAGTTTAAACTTTGGAGTTATGACACTTTTAGCCCTTGTCTTTCTTATCTCTCTTTTTAGTTTAAAACGAGTTTTAGAAAATACAAGACTAGTCCTTGTGGTTTATAAAAAGAGTGAATGGGCTAGGGTTTGGGCTTATGAATCCGGGTGAGGCCCATTTAGGCTTAGGGACCATTTATGGACTTTTCTGAAAGTTGAGGAGCTTAAATGGAATATTTTGGGTCTTGTTGACTTTTGTTGACCATGATTGGACACTATATGTCTGGGGGGTTTGACTTTTCCTGGTTTTCTTCCTGGCTTTTGTTCACTATTACGTTCTCGTTCCGTGCTTGCTTGTTTTTGATGTTTTCTTGTGATTTATGATTATCCGTACCTGCATAATGCATAAACAAAAAATACAAGCATATTTTTGCCATTTTTGGTTTGTTTTGGGCTTAATTGGGTTATTTTAGGTACAAACGGATATATGTATTTTACACTTATCAAAATTCCCCAAACTAAACGATTGTGTGTCCTCACGCAATATCACATGCCTTATAACCAAATACCTTGAAACTTCCCCAAACTAAACCTTTGAAAAGTAGCAAAGATTTTTGTTGAGAGAGATAAGAGATCACAAGTTATAAAACACCCGATTTCCCATTTTCAAAGATTTTTCTCTTTTTATGATTTTTCTTGCATAATTGCTACCTAACTACAAACTTATTTGTGTATGACATAAATGTATTGTTTTATTACCTCATTGGTTACTTTAAGATATTAGAACATAAAAGCCTATTAAGCTGTCTAAAAGATAACTTCTATCCCCGATTTTTCACTTTTCTCATGCTAAGCTTAAAAACAAGATCATTGTTAATTACAAGTCTTGAACACTAACACTACTCATAAATACTAATTGTGTACTTAGTTTTCCTCCCGCAAATCATACTCTTTGTATCTCAACTAATTTTACTTAAGTCTTTACCCGAAGGGCTCTTAAGACTATCGTCACCGACCCCCTTTCGATACTTATTAATTTCAAAAATAAAGCGTAACGGTTAAGAACGCAATAATTAGCTCCTTGCCATTTTCAAAGATCAAATGTCATCAAGATTATAGGGGGGGGTTTTCCACATCGAGGCACACGACTATATGGCTTCTTATTAGGATACTTAAGCAAGGCACCATTCATGTCTATACCCTAAGGCTCTTTATAGACATGAATGGACCAATTCTTATTTGCACCTTTACCATTAGGCTCTTTAAGGCACAAAATAAGAAAAAATTAAGCAACATTATTAAACCTCAGTCTTTAGAAGGCTACAACTCGGCCACGCCTCCGACAAGATTGTAGCAATTCATATTTCGACTTCGGTAACTTCCTCGCCCTTTTAGGTAAAGGGGATGTAACATCGGTTGTGAACGGACAAGATACAACAAACTTTTATCAGGTCTCGGATTATTATGAATTTACTTGTCCCATATACCTAAGGCACTCTTTAAGGGATAAGCAAAATATTTCTTTATTGATAAATATAGTATGCACAAATTAATATTCCTGATGTGTACTATCCTTATCACAAAGGACTAAAGAAAACTTTATTAGCTAAGTATTATCCAAAAAACCGCACAACTCTATTTAAACATTGATATATAGAGGGTGTACAAGCTATGGAGAAAAAGCCACAATGAATACTTATGAGCTGAAAGAAAACCAACTATTCTACGTTTAATGTCATGACTTATAAATAACACTATCATTTCTTGTTCTTCACAAAAGAAATTTGCAAATACTTAGCCTATATAAAATCCAACTCGGCATATTTAAAATCTACTTGAGATTAGCACAAGTCTTCATTTACTAATGATTTCAAGTCTAGCATGTTTAAAGTCTACATGAGACTAGCACAAACTATCATCATTAATTGTTAAGGGAGAAAGCTAGAACTCTACACGTACGATCGGGTCAAAAATTACTTCTTATTCTTACCAGCGGAAAACCTACATTTTTGTCTTAACATTTTTTTTTTATAACAAAATAACAAGACTGAAAAAGTTAAAATTTTTGCTATTTTTGTAGGAAAACGGGTACGTGAGAACAAAACAATAAGCAAGCAACATCAAATCGATAGATTCCCTTCCCCAAACTAAAACGAAACATTGTCCTCAATGTTTAAAGTCAGGTCTCTACGAAAATCTAAGCCGTTTATGAAGTATGCAAAGATAAACGTTAATCGATTATGATGATAGGATATAGATCTCCCCAAACTAATTTCACACAAAGGATGAGAAGCTCGAGTTGAACGGGACAAATCAACTGGTCACGAGAGGCTTCATTGAATTTGTTGGGAGAATCCTGCAAAAATCACAACAAACAAGCTACAAACATCGAAAAATCAGAAAGAGAACAAGCCTCTCTCAACACAACACATTGGATAATAGAAAATAGAAAGAAAATAGAAAAGATAAGCATGGGGT
>BQNB010158549.1:0-14078 GCA_026074375.1 Tanacetum coccineum
AATGGGATCGACAAACTATGTTGAATTTCAATATCGTCGAAAATGCCATTATGGAAAAATCATGAGAAGTTTTAGAGACCATTGTATCGCTAACAATGAGCTAAGAAGGTTTTAGAGATCGTTGTATCACTCACAATCTCTTGAAAATAAATGAGACAATGGTGCTACTCATAATGTCTTAAGAGAAGAATTTTAGTATTTATATAAACAGCATTTATATAAAAATATAGAGACACTCTAGAAGGTAGATATAAGTGATCAAAAATAGTCAACATTTATATAAATTACCCTTTTATAAATAAATAGCGGTAATCTCAAAGATAAGCATAAGAGATCGAAAAAAAAGTCAAGTATTATATAGTCATTATCCAAATAATACTCGTAGTAATGCTCAAGGGAGTAAATATAAGGAACCAGGAAGTACGCGCGCACGGATATCAGATATATCGAGGAGAGACTCTTAATTATGAAAAATAGTTATAGTCTAGGTTTAAAAAATGACCCAGTTCGCTATAACGAGTGATGTGATACCAATATGTCACACCCTCAAAATCGGACTGCAGCGGAAAGGTAACATTGGGGTGCGACTTCAAGGCACAAAGTACAAGTCACATAAAACGACCTCAAAATGAAACGTTTTAAAATACATTTCAAAATGTTTCACATTCGATACATTAAAAACATCAGAGTTTGCAAACATGTCCCAACAGTTTCAAAATAACACAAGTGTTTAAACATGACAAAATGTTTAGATAAAATTTTCATCGAATGTAATAATAGTAATTCTTTACAACACTGTATTTTCAAAAGAAATTTTATCAAATGTGTAAAATGAAGAGTCTCTGAAATACATATCCGTGCGGCTTTCCTCTGAGCAAAATACCTGAAAACGTGAGATAAAACATGCTAAAAAGTCAACAAAATTGTTGAGTAAATTCATAGGTTTATCAGTAAAAGTATGGACCACAAGATTTAAGTAGTGTAGACAAGAGAAACAAATTCACCAAGTCTAAAAGAAATATGTATTATTGCTCTAAGCTCATGACACCGAACCTTAAAAGTATGAAACCCTAATCAGGTTTGTGCCCCATCAAAAAGTAGGATGTTCTACCCAACACCCAAGTGTTATTATTTCAAATGTTAAATGTGTCTGTTGGTTGGTATTAGTCGTTGCGTACCCGGACGGGGATTGTCAGTCCTAATATGTAACACCCCCAAAATCTGATATGCAGCGGAATGGTAACATTGGGGTGCTACGTCAAAGTACAACAATCAAGATATAGGAAACGACCTAAAAATGGCGTTTTAAACAAGAACATTCGATGCATTATAGCAAAATCAGAGTTTATACATTAGGTCCCATAAGTTTTGAAAAGAAAAGACATACTACATAAGTTCTTTAAACAAAAGCTTAATAATCCCAAAAGACGACATAAGTTTTTATAGATAAAGTTGCATCGAATTTAATTAAAACACAGAATCCGTTTTCATCGATATCCATCACGGCTCCCATCCAAGCTTATATCTAAGGACCTGAAATTAAACATGCTAAAGGTCAACACAAAGGTTGAGTGAATTCATAGGTTTATAAGTAAAAGTGTGGACCACAAGATTTAAGTAATGGAGGACTAAGTACATATTCCGAAGTCCAAAAACATGTATTATTGCACTAAGCTCATGACCCCGAAGCCTTAACGTTTTTGCCCCAATGGGGTAGGTGTCAGCCAAAACAAACTACACTTTATTCTCAATGTTAAATGCACCATGGTCAACTTGTGACCAGAAATTCAAGGTGGGGATTGTTAGTCCCGATAGATCTATCCACAACACTAGCGCTCACAATAGTGGTAATTGACGGTTCATGATATGGTAGGGACTTAGATGGCACTGTGGTAACTTATGCAATAATATGCAGGTAATAATCTGGATAGCATACAGTTTAAAACAAAACACTTGTGTCCGTAGTAAAACAAGCATGTAATTCCACCCCGTAGAGTTTATAAAACAAGGAGATAGAAATGGGGGCTATGAACTCACCTTAGGAGTGAAGTGATGAAATAATCAGGTAAATGGCAGAAAATGTATCACGGAAATATCCGAAAGCAACCTAAATAAATATGGGTCGTATAAGTACCAAGTACTTTAATTAATAACATTGAATATAATCTTATAGTTGTTATATCGTACTATCGTTCGGGCTATCATAATTAAAGAGGTCATGACATGACGTACGAGGAGTTAGGACACTTTAAATCGTAAATCCAACAACTCGTCGATACGCCATCCGAAGAGGCCTCATTATGAAACTCCCTAGTATTATAGCACTTTGATAACCACGTAATATTCTATATAGCAAAATCACCAACTAATCTTTTAGTAAAACATATTTTTATAATTGTAAAACATTATAAATATCTGGATAATGTAAATTATAGTTCTTCCTGTAGAGTATGAGTTCCTCTGGTATGTGTAGTAGTTCCTCTGGTAGTGTATTAGTCCTACTGGGAGAGTAGTAGTTCCTCCTGGTAGTGATAGTTCCTACTGGTAGTGTAATTTATTTTCCTAAGTCTAGACCCGACTATAATGACCCACTAAATCACATTCATGGACTCGGGGTCTAAAGAGGAATTGTATGCAACGACATTTTGAAAACTTTTTCCAGTCTGTCCGAGACCCGAAACTCGACCGAAATGGGCGAAAAAGCACTCGCATCAGATCTGATGCAGTGTATTAATTACCAAAAAGCCAGATTTTGCCCCCGTCTTACGACCCGTTATCACTCGCTTTTAGACTTAAGGAACCTCGCGGGAAAGTAAAACGACCTTCCGAACGACTTTCGTGTTTCGGCCGAAGGCCGAAACGGACTCGAAAGTGCCGGAAATATCATCCTAAAATCCTAACAGAAACCACTAACTTAACAAATGCTGGATTTTTATACCTCGAACATATACCTCATTTTCGCTCTAACTTTTTCGTTATAAATCCGTTTGACAAGTTTCTTATCATTTTGGAATCGTCACGAGACGTATTATCATTATATTTTGTCAAACCCACTGTATGAATTTTCGAATTTAAAACAGCCCCAAGTTATTTATGTGTATAACTTTATTAAAGAACCTTTCTTTATGTAATAAAAAGTCCTTAGTGGTGATTTTAGCCATATATATGCAATATAACCATAAAAATAATGAAAATAAAAAGTATAAAGGAAATAGGAAGACCTTAGGATGATGTATGAGAATGAAGATATGAACGCTAAACCCGTGTTTAGACTTAAAACCCAAGCTTTCAAGCTTATAAACCTTAGATTAGGTTTGAAACCCTAATCTTTCCTTTTCTTCCTTAATCCTTGCAAATGAAGAACACAACTTGAAACACTCATATTAGTGTGTCTTAGGATTGAAGTGTATAGGCTTGTATAAAAATTTTGTATGATTTGTTTATGGTTGTTAATTGAGCCGTGGGTTTTGGCTAAGGAAAAGAGAGAAAGAAAATGAGTTTCATAAGTAAAAAGAAGTATGAAACTTCACATACACATGCATGTATTTATAGGAAAAGGTTACTAGATATTTTAGTTAGCCAAGTTTGACTAGAAAAATCAAAGGGGGAGGGGGGTTTGACCGTGGGTTTTCAAGGGGACAAGAAAGGAGGGAACAAGGGCTTTAAAGCCTTGGTCTCTTGGTTCCTCCTAATGGGAATCATCCCATGATTTCAAGGGTGATGTTCCTAGCTTATTTTCTTTTATATAATGTGTATATTTACTTGTTTATTATAAAGACAGTGTTAATGTAAAGTTTTATAAAATGTAAAGTGTAGTTTTTATATAAAAGTGTACTTTGTAAAGTCTTGGTATTTTGTAAAGTATTTGTTATCTTGAGAATACTTATGAGTGAGGTTAAATTATAAATACACATGCATAAGTTTTAAGTGACTTTGATATAAAACGTAAGTATTGTTGAATGCGTACAGATAATTTTTAGGTTCCGGAAAACCTAAATGTCATTTATCGCGAAACGTAAACTACTTCACGTAACCGATAAAGAACTTGTGAAACGTTTAATAATTATTCTCAAAATAATTGCTTAACCTGATTGACGAAACTTTATTGTTTGGCGTCCGTTACTTAAATGTTGATTTTTGAGCTTACGCGATTTTAACTATGAAATAAGGAATTAAAAGTAAACTGCGTACGAGATAGAACAAAAAAATTAAATAGTGAAACTAATGACAAAAAAAAAAAAACAAATAAAAAAAAAATAAAAAATAAATGACGTCATAAAAAGACCTGAAAATATGAAATGTTACAGTCTCCTCCGGTTAAAAGAGCCTTGTCCTCAAGGTTCAGGTTGCAACACCTGAAGAAGGTATGGGTTCAGAGAAAAGATTCGAATATTTCTTTCAGAATTGGTCTTGATGAATAGGTGTAGGTTTTAAGGTGACTACTCTTAGCATGACATGGTTCTTCTTAGAATCATAGGAAATCATCTATGCACCAAATAAACATAGGTGAGTAGGCATGTAATACTGAGGCAACGATGCAATGCTCATTTTCGTCAAAATAGTGTGATGTATGGAATGTATCAAATAGTTTTATAACGTAATGAAATAGTCAATAAAGTGAACGTGAAGTAGCTCATAGGGTGACAACAAAATGGTTTATAGGTTGACATCGAGATTGTTTGTAAAGCGATAGGTCATAACAAGTATAAAGAATATCCGAACAAACGCATAAGTAGTCAAAGAAGATGAATGTAAATAATTATTCAATCAACAAAATGAACGTAAAGAGTCGTGTTCTAAAGGTAGGTGCTCCAAAGTGACACGTATGAGGTGACAAGTTAATTGTCGTACTCCAACCAACTGGAAGACTTAAAACGACGGATCACTAAACAAAATATGCGATTCAAAAGCATAAGAAGAGTGTTCCAACTCGGAGTCGAATGGTAAAATAACTAGTGAAATTTACAAACTATGCGAAATTTCGATACACAAAAGGGAATAAAGTAAAGTCGCGTAAATGGTGGAAGTTAATCGTAAGAGATCAAGAAGAAATTAGCCCATATGTATAGGTATCCTTATATAATACCAGCATTGACGCTCAAGGGAGTAAAATGAGAAATCAGGATTGTACACAAAAACTGAATGATCATATTTATATAACAAGACGGATATACAAGTAAAAAAATAGGACGTATATGATAGACATAAGAGAGCGAAATCATAGTCAAGTATTAAATGCTTGTTACCCATGTAATAGAAGTAGAGATGCAAAAGAGAGCATATAAGTTACCTGGGAGCAAGCGCGTGCGGATATCGGATAAAACAAGGAGAGACTCTAAATTATTGAACAAACATGGTCATAGTCTAGGTTTTGAAAACGACCTAGTTCTCTATAACTAGTGGCTCTGATACCAATCTGTAACACCCCCAAAATCTGATATGCAGCGGAATGGTAACAATGGGGTGCTACGTCAAAGTACAACAATCAAGATATAGGAAACGACCTAAAAATGGCGTTTTAAACAAGAACATTCGATGCATTAACAAGCAAAATCAAGTTTATACATTAGGTCCCAGAAGTATTGACAAAGAAAAGACATACTACAAAGTCTTTAAACAAAAGCTTAATACTCCAAAAGACGACAATAAGTTTTCATAGATAAAGTTGCTCGAATTAATTAAAACACAGAATCCGTTTTCATCGATATCCATCACGGCTCCCATCCAAGCTTATATCTGAGGACCTGAAATTAAACATGCTAAAGGTCAACACAAAGGTTGAGTAATTGCATAGGTTTAATAAGATAAAAGAGATGACCACCAAAGATTTTAAGTAATGGAGGGACTAGAGTACATATTCCGAAGTCCAAAAACATGTATTATTGCACTAAGCTCATGACCCCGAAGCCTTAACTGTTTTTGCCCCAAGTGGGTAGGGTGTCTGCCAAAACAGCCTACAAGTTCATTCTCAATGTTAAAATGCACCATGATCAACTTGTGACCAGAAATTCAAGGTGGTGATTAGTTTAGACCCAGATAATCTATCCACAACACTAGCGCTCACTATAATAGTAATTGACGGTTCATGATATTAGGGGACTAAGATGGCACAGGGTAGACTTATGCAATAATATGCAGAGTAATAATCTGGATGCCATACCGTTTAAAACATAACACTTTTGTCTGTATAAAAAACAAGCATGTAAATTCCGCCCCGTAGAGTTTATAAAACAACGGAGATAGAAATGGGGCTATGAACTCACCTAGGAGTGAAGTATGAAATAATCAGAGTAAAAGGCAGAAAACCTTATCACGAAATATCCGAACGCAACTAAGTAAATATGGTCGTATAAGTACCAAGTACTTTAATAATAACATAAAATATAATCTTAATAGTATGTTAAGTCGGTACTATCGTTCGGGCTATCATAATTAAAGAGGTCATGACATGACGTACGAGGAGTTAGGACACTTTAAATCGTAAATCCAACAACTCGTCGATACGCCATCCGAAGAGGCCTCATTATGAAACTCCCTAGTATTATAGCACTTTGATAACCACGTAATATTCTATATAGCATAATCACCGACTAATCGTTTTAGTAAAAACATATTTATAATTGTAAAACATTTATAAATATCTGAATAATAACAACAACTGTATATAATCCTATATAGTTATCATCGTACTATCGTTCGGGCTATCATAATTTAAGAGGTCATGACATGACGTACGAGGAGTTAGGACACTTTAAATCGTAAATCCAACAACTCGTCGATACGCCATCCGAAGAGGCCTCATTATGAAACTCCCTAGTATTATAGCACTTTGATAACCACTTAATATTCCATATAGCTTAATCACCGACTAATCGTTTTGGTAAAATAATATTTATAAAGTGAAAAACATTTATAAATATCTGAATAATGTAATTATAGTTATTCCTGGTAGGGTATTAGTTACTCCTGGTAGTGTTGTTACTACTGGTAGTGTTGTTACTACTGGTAGTGTTGTTACTACTGGTAGTGTATTAGTTTATTTTCTAAGTCTGACCCGACTATAATGACCCACTAAATCACATTTTCATGACTCGGGTTCTAAAGAGAATTTATGCGAAACGATATTTTGAACAACTTTCCAGTTCTGTCCGAGACCCGAAACTCGACCGAAATGGGCGAAAAAGCACTCGCATCAGATCTGATGCAGTGTATTAATTACCAAAAAGCCAGATTTTGCCCCCGCCTTACGACCCGTTATCACTCGTTTTTAGACTTAAAGAACCTCTCGGGGAAGTAAAACGACCTTCCGAACAACTTTCATGTTTCGACCGAAGGCCGAAACGGACTCGAAAGTGCCGAAAATGCCATCTTAAAAACCTGACAGCAAGCTCCTTTTTAACAATTTCTAGATTTTTATACCTCGAATATATATCTCGTTTTCGCTCTAACTTATTCGTTATAAATCGGTTTTTCGAGTTTCTTATCATTTTGGAATCGTCACGAGACGTATTATCATTATATTTTGTCAAACCCACTGTATGAATTTCGGATTTAAAACAGCCCCTAAGTATTTATGTGTATAACTTTATAAAAACCTTGTTTTATGTATTAAAAAGTCCTTAGTGGTGATTTATCCATATATAGCATATAACACATAAAATAATGATAATAAAAAGTATAAAGGAAATAGGAAGACCTTAGGGATGATGTATGAGATGAGATATGAATGCTAAACCCGTGTTTAGACTTAAAACCCAAGCTTTCAAGCTTATAAACCTTAGATTATGTTTGAAATCCTAATCTTTCCTTTTCTTCCTTAATCCTTGCAAATGAAGAACAAATGCTTGAAAACGCTTTAGTGTGTCTTAGGATTGAAGTGTATAGGCTTGTATAGATTGTAGAAAAATTTTGTATGATTTGTTTAGGATGGCTTAATGAGCCGTGGGTTTTGGCTAAGGAAAAGAGAGAAAGAAAATGAGTTTCATAAGTAGAAAGATGTATGAAACTTTACATACACATGCATGTATTTATAGGAAAAGGTTACTAGATATTTTAGTTAGCCAAGTTTGACTAGAAAAATCAAAGGGGGAGGGGGTTTGACCGTGGGTTTTCAAGGGGACAAGAAAGGAGGGAACAAGGGCTTTAAAGCCTTGGTCTCTTGGTTCCTCCTAATGGGAATCATCCCATGATTTTAAGGGTGATGTTCCTAGCTTATTTTCTTTTATATAATGTGTATATTTACTTGTTTAATTATAAAAGAAAGTGTAAGTAAAGTTTTATAAAATGTAAAGTGTAGTTTTTATATAAAAGTGTACTTTGTAAAGTCTTGGTATTTGTAAAGTATTTGTTATCTTGAGAATACTTATGAGACGGGTATATATATATATACATATGCATAAAGTTTTATGATCTTTGTATATAAACGTAGGTATTTGTTGAAGCGTACGATAATTTTTAGGGTTCCGGGAAAACCTAATTGTCATTTATCGCGAAACGTAAACACTTTCACGTATCCGATAAAGTAACTTGTGAAACGTTAATAATTATTCTCAAAATAATTGCTTAACCCTTGATTGACGTAAACTTTAATTGTTTGGCGTCCGTTTACGTTAAATGTTGATTTTTAGCTTACGCGATTTAACTATGAAATAAGAATTAAAAGTAAACGCGTACGAGATAAACAAAAAAATAAATAGTGAAATAATGACGAAATAAATGACGTCATAAAATGACCTGAAAATACGAAATGTTACAGTCTCCTCCGGTTAGAGGAGCCTTGTCCTCAAGGCTCAGGTTGCAACACCTGAAGAAGGTACGGGTTCAGAGAAAAGATTCGAATATTTCTTTCGGAATTGGTCTTGATGAAGAGGTGTAGGTTTTAAGGTGACTACTCTCAGCATGACATGGTTCTTCCTGAATGCATAGGTAATCAGTCTATGCACCAAATATACATAGGTGATTAGGCTATGTATATCTGAGGGCCAACGATGCAATGCTCATTTTCGTCAAAATAGTGTGATGTATGGAATGTATCAAATAGTTTTATAACGTAATGAAATAGTCAATAAAGTGAACGTGAAGTAGCTCATAGGGTGACAACAAAATGGTTTATAGGTTGACATCGAGATTGTTTGTAAAGCGATAGGTCATAACAAGTATAAAGAATATCCGAACAAACGCATAAGTAGTCAAAAAAAAGATGAATGTAAATAATTATTCAATCAACAAAATGAACGTAAAGAGTCGTGTTCTAAAGGTAGGTGCTCCAAAGTGACACGTATGAGGTGATAAGTTAATTGTCGTACTCCAACCAACTGGAAGACTTAAAACGACGGATCACTAAACAAAATATGCGATTCAAAAGCATAAGAAGAGTGTTCCAACTCGGAGTCGAATGGTAAAATAACTAGTGGAATTTACAAAATATGCCGAATTTTCGATATCATCAAAAGGGAATAAAGTAAAGTCGCGTAAATGGTTGAAGTTAATAGTAAGAGATCAAGAAGAAATTAGCCCATAAGTATAGGTATCCATATATAATACCAGCATTGACGCTCAAAGGAGTAAAATGAGAAATCAGGATGTACACAAAAATCAGAATGATCAATATTTATATAACAGACGGATATAAGGTAAATAATAGGACGTCATAAGATAGACATAAGAGAGCGAAATCATAGTCAAGTATTAAATGCTCGTTACCCATGTAATAGAAGTAGAGATGCAAAAGAGAGCATATAAGTTACCTGGAAGTAAGCGCGCGCGAATATCTGATAAAACAAGGAAATACTCTATATTTTGAAAAACATGGTCGTAGTCTAGGTTTGAAAACGACCTAGTTCTTTATGACTTCAGCTCTGATACCAATCTGTCACACCCCCAAAATCGGACGACAGCGAAATAGTAACATTGGGGTGCGACTTCAAGGCACAAAGTACAAGTCGTAGAAAACGACCTCAAAAGAGACGTTAAAATAAATTTCTCATTCGATATATTAAAATCAGAGTTTACAAAGGGTCCCAATTATAATGCAATAGAAAACATTTTGTTTAAAACGTTTGTCGAATGGTACTCGGGCCTTCAAAAATATATCCGCGCTACACCAATGCTCCCAATGCTCTACTAGCAAAATGATAACCTGAGAAATAACTTATATTAGTATTTAATATAAGACTCTTATAGTAATATACATTTATATTATAACATGTATATCAATCATGAATATCAATCATGCATGCATCTGCCTAACAGACTAATCACGAAATAGTGGTAATGTCATGTCCCGTGAAAACCCCTTTGTATGAATGCAATGTTTGAAAATGGTTATAGTCCAGTAAAAACATTTGACCTGGTTCTCTATAACCTTGATACCAATCTATAACACCCCCAAATTGGGTCGCAGCGGAATAAGGTCCGGGGGAATGCCGTGTTAACTTCACAGATCAATAACACAAGATAATTAAGAACGACCAAAAAGTCATTAAACTGATACTTGATTTAATAAAAGTATGTGTTAACAAAAGCCCGAAGGCTTTACTTGTTTACTTTGTTATTATTACAAAGATTTCCCAGCCCATAACAGATAGACAAAATGTTAATGTGACTAAATCTTTATGTCTGACTTTCAAAAATATAACCACCCAATGTATCCTTCGGGACACCCGTGCTTAATGACCTCCTGAAAAACATTGCATTTAAATTAAAACGTCAACATAAAGTGGTGAATTCATAGGTTTATGTAAATGTATATGCAGGACCGCAAGACTTTCCCCGTGATAATGCAACATATGAGACATCCAAACAAAATGTAAATACGTTTTCCACTAAGCCATTACACCGAAAGCTAGACATAAATGAATACGAGATATATAAATATTGCATACATTGCCCGTGCTGATGTTCAACCCCGTAACATCCAAAAACCGACAATGATATACGTACGTTACCAGTGATAGCCTAGTCACCCGAAAACGTGGGAGGTCCAATCCCAAATAGATCTTACTATAATCATTTCGCAGCTCACAATTCAGTAATTGACAGTGTCATATTCCTAGGGCATTAGTTTTTATAGCTAACTTAGGCAAAACGTACTCATGATAAAATGGTACACATTGCGTCCAATTTGTAAAACATGCATATGTTTTCTCACTTCCCCAAAAACTTGTAAATTAATAATGTAAACATGGGGCTATGAACTCACCTTTAGTGAGTAAATGGATAATAAAATATCCCAAATAGAAACGCATCACGCTAACGCCCAAATGCAACCTAGTTAATATATGTCGAATCAGTAATCAAGTAACGATAGTCTAAAAACAATCATATATAATCTATAGTAGTTATCATCGTACTAACGTTGGGCTATCATAATTTAAGAGGTCATTGACATGACGTACGAGGAGTTATGACACTTTAAAATTTTTGGGTAAATCCTCTGTTATATTTTGCAACATAATAACAAGGAAACACACAAGAATCTATATAATGCCAAATGATTTCAATACCACTAGGTATGAAAATTTTAACAAAGACTTGTGATAGCATTCTTATTCGATATTGACTTTTACAAGTTAATGAATAACAATTCTTTACGATCAGAGTAGCGCAGCAGAAGCGTGGTGGTCCCATAACCCACAGGTTTCACAAATCAAAGTATTTCATCCACCCAGGTTCTATCAGGATCTGAAGAAATTCTATTGGCTGTCATCAAGAGGTGTGATCTTGAAAATAAGTAGACGTGTGAAAGGAGGTAATTATAATTATGGTGCGCAACATAATTATAAATGCATCACACACGTGGACTTGTAACCTTGATTAGCCTAAATTAAATTCATGCCCAGTACCTACATCTATTCCTAAATAATATCACTACAACTTTCAACTAAATCTCGGGACGAGATTTCTGTTAGGGGTGGAGACTATAAAAACCCAATAATTTTCATCAAATGCAAAACCTATTTTACTATTATCACAATTGTACGGGGAAATTTTTTGCTTTATTACATTACTTTTGTTACCAATATCTCAATATGCAAGGTAACTTGCATAACTAAAGTAGACTGGCACACGCAACCTATCTATGGAAATCCTATCTTCATATATGTCAAGAAAACATCATAACATGTCAAGTCAATATCATCATATCCTTTTTGCCAAGTACATTATTCCTAAAATGTATCATTCACAACGTTATATCAAAACGGGCTTTAAACCGTTATCATATGCCTCTAAACCCTAATTCTATGAAAGATTAACATCTAAAGTGAATGTACAAGCTACTAAAGCATATGTACAAGCAATATAACATCTCATTTGAAATATAAAATCTCTTCAAGTCAAAGTACAAGTCCTTAAAAGCTCAATGCATAAGTCATTAAGCTCAATCGCTAAAATAGCCGTTTTACATCCGTTTTCATCCTCATTTCTTCACTATTACTTATGTTCAAGCTACTATACTCATTTTACAATATATGAACCCTAATTATTCCATACATAAGCTTTCATATATCTTTTTGCACTCAAAACCCTAATTCAAAATCCTAAACCCTAAAACCGAGCTAGTTTCTAAACCATGACTTGTTTCTTGGTTTTTATCCATTATAAACCTAAACCAATACCCAAATAAGTTGTAATAACTTAATTTACAACATTATAAATCATGTTCAATCATCATTCCATCATCATTTCATCATTCTACATCAATTATACAAGAAACGAATCCAAGAAACCCTAATTGTGCATTAAATGTAACTTTGACCCGTTTTCTCGTTTCTAACCACTTTATTCTCAAGTAAGCAACCAAGAGTCATTGTAAACCCATAAAATGAGTTTACAAACCTTTATCAATCATTAACCATCCTTGCTTCAACAATGTACGAGAATTACAAAGCTAGAAAACCCTAAAAGCCTTATATGAACCCTAATTCCAAGCTACGGCTTATTCTTTCAATTTCAACTCATTTTAACTAAAACCAACGATCAAACTTCATTGATAATACTTTATTTAAGCTCTAGGATCTGTATTCCATCATTCCTAATCAAAAGTATGCAAAATATAAACCAAGAAAGTCAAGAAAACCCTAAAGAGCCCTAGTTGAACCCGTACTCCCGTTTCTTCAATTCTACTCCGTTTTAACCCAAACCAATTGCTAATCTTTGCTAATTACTTTAATACCAGACCTTAACAACCTATTTCATCTATCCTTAATCATTATAAACACAATGTACCTTGGAAAAACCCTTGAACACCACGTCAAGCCCAAAAATGACCCGAACCCCTTTACCATCAATTTTGACCCATTTCAAACCATTCCAAGTGCAAATAACTTATGTGAACTCCTTCTAGAAACCCTCAAGCAGCTTACACACCTTCTACAACAAATATCTTCATCATATATTGTTTAAAAATGGCACATGGCTCCTTGTTTCTTCTAGTGCTTAGCCGCGGCAAAGAAAGAGGGCAACACCTCACCAAAGCTACTCCCTAGCTTATACAACTCATCTAATAGCTTCTACACATCATATACTAGCCCCTACATGTGTCAAGACCAGATCTTATAAGTTTCTTAAGCTCTTTGATCTCAAAATAGTATAAATAGGGTCCTTGTGTGTTCATTCCAATTCGCACCACCCCTCTTCTTACTATAACCCTTAAGGCAGCAATCCTTTGCTCCCATATGATCCTAGGATCATAAAAGACGTTCAAGAAGCAAAGCCTTGAAGAAAACAAAGCCCGGGAGTCGTTACTATAGCCGTACGAAGCCAAAAGTCCCGATTCTGACCCGTTTCCACCATTTTTGCTCCTTGAAGCTCAAACCCAGGTTTTGAATGTTCTAATTCTGCTACTACACCCTTATAATGTTCATATGATCCTAAATATACTCTTGTTAAAGTTTCATAACTCAATTCATGCTCATTTTCTGTTTTGATCCAAAACCGTACACCCGAAACCCTAATTTCCCATGATAATACTGTTCTCCATAATAATACTGATCTCCATCCCTGCAATGCCAATATTTCCATTACGATAACTTATTTTCAACTATTACATTTCAAACCTATGAATTTCACTCAACCTT